>PVIH01021128.1:13419-30623 GCA_004025045.1 Sigmodon hispidus | reverse complement strand
CGTCTCCCACTTGTGTAGGACTCTGTAATCTTTTGATTTGTTTCCAAGAAAATACAAGGAAGCATTTCACTTTTTAAAATTTCAAGCCATTTAAATAATAGGCAGTTGGTCAGCCCAAGACAAAGTCTCCTACCTGACACATTGTCATTGGTTCTGTCCATTCCTTGGGCCAATTCCCTAGGTGGCGTTATAATTCTACAAGTCATGTCTAGTGCAGTCACTCCCCAGATTAGTGACGGGTTTTGAGGGTGTGTCCCACCTGTGCTTTGGCTAATGCACCACACAGATCTCCAAAAGCTGCCATTCTTGACATGATTCCGATCTTAAGATTGATTTCTGCTGTTCAGTTTCAAAAACTGAAGCTCCCCTGAGAGAATAATCTATGTTATTTGTTTTAGTGTTGCAGTTACTATTAAAGCAGTATTTAATACAATTCAGGTTATTCCTTTGAAAGCATTTATGTTAATGTGCATTACCTCGAAATGTTGGGAAGATGTTGTGTGTGTTGCTTGTTCATTACACAAATAAGTAAGCACAATAAGTAGATGCTCAGCCATCAGATATGCCTGTCCCTGCTCTGCCCAAGTGTGTAATAAGCAAGTGACATTTAACTCTAGTTTTGTTACCAATATAACTTAGGAGAAAAAGTTGATAGAACTTATACCGTGTGTTGCTAATTGTAACCTACTCATAAGCTGATTCATAGCCTCCTCACATACAGTATTCAGGGCACAGAAATCTTTGATTGACTCAAGGAAGGGTTGGCTTCCACATTGAACCTGTAAGTTCAAGTCAGCTTCCCAGCTCTTCTTTCTCTCTGTACTCTTAGTATTGGAATCTCTTATGTCCTTCCTTTTAGGAGTTTGAGAGCACTGTATTTGGGAGACAGTTAAGAAATGGATGAATGAAGCAGTTAAAAGTTTAACTTTTAGAGGTATTGTAGGTGCTAATACTGGATTTCATCTTTCAGATTTAATTTGTTTTCTGGGCCTTGTAGTTATTCAGTAAACCCCATAGATCTGTGTAATAATTTAATTGTATAAACCTTATTTGTTCCTTTAATGCCTATATTAGTCTGTCTGCCTTTTAAACTTGTTGCAATAACTTTGCTGGAATATTAACACATTAGTAAAACTTTTCTTAAATAAACTATATTGTAGTTGATGTGATTTCATAAAGGTAGATGGTACAGCATTGTATTTGGACAACAATGCTGGAATAACTGACACAATATAATTAAGTACTTTTAATTTTTTATTTTGTGTGTGTGAGGTCAGAGTCAATTCTTGCATTCCATCATGTGAACCCTAGAGATCAAACAGAAATCATCACGTCACAGTTGGTAGCAGAAGTTATTACCTACTAAACCATCTTACCCACCCTCACTTAGTATAGAGTTTTCATTACTACAGTATGTTGGATCATCTGATGACTTTTAAAAAATAAGGTAGACTTATAGAGAATACAAAACAGGACTGGTGAGGTATCTCAGGGGTAAGCATACTTACCCCAAGACTGAGACCTCAGTTCAGTCTCCTAGATGGAAAAAGAGAACCATCTCCACAAGTTAGAAGTTGACACCAAACACACACACACACACACACACACACACACACATGCACGCATACTAGGCAGGTACAGGTACACAATTTTTAAAAGGATACAAAATACAGTCATTTCTGACATATTAGTGTATGGTGGTATACTGTATATATCACACAGCTTATTTTCCTATAGCAGAATTGCACCATCTTTCCATTGAAATGAATAGATAGCAATACATGTAATCATATACTTTCCAATGCTCAAGACTTGAAAATGTAAAGATAGAAATATCTAGTTTCCATAGTATTTGTTCTTAGTAAGATAAAGGTTCCAGGTTGCCCAGCTTCTGGGTTACTTCAGGGTATGTATAGCTTGCTTCTAGATAAAGTGGAGTTACATGGGCCTGACTAGATGGCTCACAGATAGCACCAAGCCTGACAGCCCACACTGGGTCCCCAGGACTCACATGGTAAAAAAGAAATGAAAGTACCTTAGATGAACAATTTTAAGTGCCTACAGCCCAGAAGTCGTATAGGGCTGGGAACATAGTTTAGTGGTATAGTGCTTGCACTATATATAAGACCCTAGGTTCAATCCATCATTGCAAAAAAGAAAAAGACTCCTGGGAACTTAGTGGTTCATTGGACTCTGGTAAACCTCCTGCCTCAGCTGGGACTCGCATACAGGCACAAACCACTGTGCCCGGTTGGGTTTTGTTTCTTTATTATCAAGTAAGTAACAGAAGTGGTGGTCCAAGTCATCTACTTAGCTTTGTGCTATTTTTGACTTAATTCTAGCTGGGATATGGTTCTGTTGTAGAGCTCTTTGCATTTATGAGGCCCAGGGTGTCATTCCTAGTACAGCAAAATAAAATCTTCAGATTCATAAATCACCTTTTTTTAAAAAAAAAAAAAATTCAGAAATTCAGTATGGTTAGGCACACCTGTGATCTCAGAGGAAGGTCAGTCTTGCGTTTAGGAGCAGATTGCTTCGAAATGAGACCTTGCAGGGGGATGGGGGGTGGGTTGTTGCAGAGTTGGTGTTTTTTAAGAAAAAAGATAGGACCTAAAAAGGAATACATTGGCTACTAACCCTGATTCTTGATCATGTGTATGTTCTCTTACCTCATATTTTCAACCAGTTTATTGGCAGGAAGTGAGCATAATTTATATTCAAATGTTTTGGTAATTACTAATCACCATCCACCAGATGTCGAGGAACCAAACTAAAGGAAAACTCATACTCTAGTATGCAAAGACTTGCAAACAGATGCAACCCTTTTCCAGTGAAGGGTTGACATGTACATCCATGCCATGTGCTTTTATGTAACCCAGTTCCTACCTTCATGGTTGTTTGACTAATTGTATTTGAAAAGTAACACTAGTGAAAGGGATCACATAAGCCTCACATGTGTCGGACCAGCTGCCTGATACTGAGCTACAACCCTGCCCCTTTGTTTGTGATATGTGTAAAATTTTATATTTTCAGTACTTTTGAAAATGCTGCCACAAAACTGCTTGTATATCAACAACTTGTGTGTTGGGTATGGCGGCTAATCCCAATAGAAGCAGGCAGATTTCTGTGAGTTGGAAGCCACCTTGATCTACATAGTGAGTTCCAAGCCATCTAAAACAACATAGACTAGGGTGACAGGTCGGGGTGGGAGTTGCACATGAAACCACTTTGTGTATGCCTATGGAAATTGCCATGTCCACAATCATTGCCATTCCTGGAAATGTTAGAGAAAAGGAGAGAAGAAGGAAAAGGAGATGTGGGAAAGGACCTTTTCCTGGCTTACAAGTGAAACAAAAAAACAGCCAGTGTCTAGGGTAAAGCTGGATTCTTCTCATAATGTAAACATCAAAGATGAAGCTCTCTCACCCAGAAAAGCCCAGGGTGATTTCAGCACTCACAGGGCTCCATAGGTCGCATTCTAAGCTTAGGCTTGAGCAGTTTCTAGACTGGCAGCTAGGTTCTATTGTCAAGGCTGATGGTTCTTGTTTCAAAAGGTACAATAAAACAACTTCATAACTAACAACTATTTTTAACTAAAATGCTATTTTCATAACTAAAGATAAAAAGTGATTTTTATCACTCTGGGATATTTTATGGATGGAATTTACCTTATCTGTTCCAAGCTAATTTGACAGTAAAAACCAACATGATATATGGTCCTGAACATATCATTCTATTAGTTACCTTTCTAAAAAATAGGGGGTGAATGTTAAAATATTTACACCTTAGGAGGCAGATGTGGGTGGAGTTTGAGGCCAATTTGATCTACATATGAGTACCAGGTCAGCCAGAGTTACATAATGAGACCCTGTATCAAATAAAAATATTTTTTTACATCAGTGATAAACTGTAGAGAGGGTTTTTTGTTTTATTTTGTTGCTAGGGACTGGGCCCAGGGCACATGTCAAGAGTTTGCTATACCATCATGCTGTATCCCTCTATTACTTTATAGGTGTATATAATTATAAAAAAGTTGCAATATGATTCCATGTCTGAAACTCTAATTAGGAAGTGTTATGCCCACATGTAAGAATTTCCACCAGGGAGGCTGGACACATTGTTATGAGTCAGGATTTTATTGCTACCTACAGAGAATGAGAACCCGGGTCAATCACCTAGCTCTGCACAGCAGAAGTGGGTAAGAGAGCATTGCCCCAACAGGCGGGGGTTTTTAAAGAAAAACCTATGTGATCAAGATGTGACACACCTTTATGTTCCAGGATTGGGCAAAGGGGTAAGGTGCAGCAGCCATTGGAGTTTTCTGGCACGAATCCAACCTTTGAATCCATTGGCTACTGCGGAAGTTCACTCAGAGACCTGGGCCCTGCCCTCAGAATGAATCCAGGTCCTTACAGAAAGCTCACCAGTTCAGAGCACTTGCTGCTCATCCAAAGAACTCTAGTTTGGGTGTCAGCACCCTTGTTGAACAGTTCACAACCACGTGTAACTCCAGCTCCCTGAGGACCCAAAGAACTCTTCTGGCTTCAGGAGGCATACACATTCATGTACAAACACACACACACACACACACACACACACTGAAACAAATAAGTAAATAAATCTTTAAAAATAGATGTAAAGGCGCGTGCTATGCAATCATGATCTGAGTTTAATTCCCAGCGCCCACATCAAAACAGCTCAGTATGGCTACACATATTTCTAACCTCAGTCAAGTGGGAGCAGAAACCAAAGCATCACTGGGGCTTCCTGGATGGCAGTATAGCTTCAGGTCAGTGAGAGACCCTATCTCATAGGAATAAGGCAGGGAGTGATAAAGCATCCTCTGGCCTCTATGGCTAGGCAGATGTGGTTCCTTACTCCTTGTATACCTGTGAGCTTGCACCATCCATGTATTGCATCCACACGCACTAAAAATGTAGACTCCCGGATAGAGAATAGCCATTCTTTCATTTTCAAAAAGAATAACTCAGGTAACATTAAAGAATATTTCTGTACAATAGACTGTAAAGGAAGGACAAAGGGTCTCATAATGTAGTTTCAGCATATGTAGTCTATGAACTGATAATGCAATGGGCTTGGCAATGGAACTAGTCCAAATGTTTAAGGAGGAAAGGATCAGTGAAACCCAGGTCAACAGGCTCGAAGTGAATGCTGTACAACATGAAGATCCCAACATCACATAGTACTCTGTGACCTAAGAATTGGGGAAGAGAGGAGGAACCCTGAAGATCATTGGCCATTAAGACCAGTTAATTGTAAGAATTTCCTTTTCAATAAAAGTATCTCAAAAAAAAATATGACAGAGAGCAATGGATGGAGACAATCAATGTTGTTGATCTCTGGTCTCTCTACACATCCACATACATATGTGACACATGTCCATCCCCCCCCACACACACACACTTATAAAATTCCTTCCCAGAGGGTGAAGTAATGTATACTCTTCCTCCCAAGGTCCTAGTGACAGAGGCACAATTCTGCCAAAGTTCACTCTGGGGGAACCAATGTGTTTTTTGAGCATATTTAGTCAGGGTTTTCTAGGGTACTGGGGCTCACTGATTGGGTGGGTGGCTGGCCCAGGAACTCCAGGAATCTTCCCATCTGCTCCTATAGAGTGCTGGAGCTACAAATGTGTGCTGCCACACCTCGTTTACGTAAATTCTGGTACTGAATTCAGGTCTTCCTGTTTACAAAGTGAGCATTTCCGACTAAGCTATATCCCCAGACCTATAACTTTTATAATAGTCAATATAAATCTAATGGCTTGCCTTACTTTCTCTTCTAACCCTAACCCAACGTGGCATAGGAAATTTCCCAGCCCTCCAATCTAGGGACAAACAAATCCAGAGCAGTCAAAAATGACATTTTGCATAGAACAAAACATATCAGAGACAACGGAAATACACACTATATTGTGTGCATGTGTGTACACATATACACATATTTTGCTTTCCTTCTCTATGCTGAATGGCAGCAAACCACCTTCCTAACAGTTGGAGAGACTTGATGCAGCGGCCTAGATCAGACCTGAGAATCTGCATTTTTACGGTTCCCCAGATGATGGTGTAGTTAAATTGGTCTGTAGAGCACGCAGAGAAGTAACCGATTTGAACCGATGGCAGCAGGTGCCTGCCAGGGTCGGCCGCAAGGCGGCACTGCCCGCTTTCCTCGCTGTGTGGTGAGCGCCCCCATGTGGCGAGTTCGAGATGACGTTACCTGACACTGCACTCCCAGCCTTCGACACCGCCTTCCGGAAGAACGCTCCGTGGCGAGTACCCGCCCTCCGATGGGCGGGGCAAAGGGGAGGGGTTGCCTGTCCGCTTTCTCCGGGGAGTGATTGGTTAGTGTTCCCCAGCGCGCTGACGTCATTCCGGCGGACGCTGGGTTTCGGAAAGGAGCGCGGGATTTGCACTTGCGGACCTCGGGTTGGTGGGGCGCGGGGCTCGTCCTGGGAGCCTGCTTTTGGCCCGCGGTTTCCCGCCAGCGTGCGGGCTGGAAAGAGAGAGAAGACGAATTCCCGCTCTGTGTAGCCGCTTTCAGTGCCTACTGTAAGGTGAGCGTTGAGGCGTCCCCGCGACATTGGTCAGTTATAGCAGCGGACTGGCTGTGATGGGAGTTTCGCATCTGAACGGAAGTGGGTACCTGGACCACTAAGGCAAAAAAAAAAAAAAAAGCAAAATTGCTACTGGGGACAAAAGGAAGCACTTGCCGTTTGATACCGTAGATGTTTAGTTCCAGGCCCATGCAGTGGAAAGGACTAAGAGAGAAAATGACAGCTGACCTAATCCTTAAGGGACTGAATGCAACACTGAATATTAGTCTATGATAGTTCTCCGTCGCTGGCCAGTGATTCCTCCTCCAGCCACAGTAAATATTGCCCTAAAAGCCTTTTGCAAGTCAACGAAACAAAACGTGGCAAGGTGTTGGTTTATTCTCGTTAGGTTTCTGGTTCCGAAACGATGACAGAGGTGTTGGACCTCCATGAACAGGACTCTGACGGGAGTAGTGAGGAGGTGGTTCTAACTCCTGCAGAACTCATCGAAAGGCTGGAGCAGGTAAGCGCCCAAGTAGAACCTCTGTGCCCTGTTCTAAGTTCTTAACTTACTCCCAGGGCTCGGAAAATAAGGACACCGGAGGTTTATTTCCAAAGAGCAGCGTTTGTAACATCTGCATAAAAATAGGAAGCCAGAGCAGAAAAAACTTCATCCTGTCGGCCTTCTAGCATGGCTAGCAAAGAACCGCTTTGGACATAATTAGTTGTCCAATACTAAATGGTCAGTCCTGAAAACATACAGGCAACACTAAATGAACTAAGCAGGTTGTAATTGTGTATTTATTTGCATATATATTTATAACAATAATTAAACAGAGGCCGTGAATTGGAGGAAAAAAGGGAGATGTATTTAAAATAGAAGGTTTGAAAGATTTCTGACAGTGCAGTGTTTCTCATTTCAGTGGTTATATTGTTTACTAGGACTACATAATCAAGCACAGATTGAATGGCTTACTTAGAGATTTATGTAGGCTGAGGTACTTGCATGGTTGATTTCTCCTGGGGCTTCTCTCCTTGGCCTGTAGGCGGCTGCCTTCAATGTCTTCACTTGGTCTGCCCTCTTCTGTGTCTGTGATACAGTTTTGTTTTCTGTAAAGGAGATGGGTCGCACTGGATTAGGTCCCATCCTAATGAGCTCATGTTAGCACCTTCACCTCTTTCAAACCCTGTTTCCAGTCACAATTGGAGTCACTGAGGTAGGATTACAACCAATGAGCTTGCACACTCTGGACAGCTAATCTATTGTCGAGTCAGAACCCAGCCAGCATACAGATTTTGAAGAGCAAAATTCAGCTCATAACAATGATGAATATTTAATATTCTGACTGGAGGCTAGGAGTATGTGTAGCTCAGTGGTAGAGAATTGCCCTACTATGCAGTAAGCCCCGGGTTTGTCCCCAGAACTACAAAGAATATCTTAATATAGCTGTATCACTATTAGAGAAGTTTGAACTAAAACTTACAGTTAGATCAAAACACAGTACCTACTGTGTTATGATGATGGTGATTGGGTAAGCAAATCAGAATGGTTGAGCCTAATTGTCATATAAGATGAACTAAGTTTCCTGTGATGGAAAGATAAGTATCCTGGACAAGCAAGATGGCTCTGTGGGTAAAGATGCCTCGAAGCCTAGCAACCCCAGTTTGACCAGCAGGACCTGCATGTTGTCCTCTGACCTCCACATGTGTTCTCTCTCTCTCTCTCTCTCTCTCTCTCTCCCTCCCTCCCTCCCTCCCTCCCTGCCTCCCTCACACACACACACACACACACACACACACACACACACCCTAACCCTAGAATAAAGTAGCAACAACTAAAGAAGTTATTTAGAAAGATCTAAGCCAGGAATGATGGCGTGTGCCTTTAATGTTGGTAGTACTCAGAGGATAGAGGCAGGCCAATGGGAGTGAGGCCAGTCTGGTCTACACGGCCAGTTCCAGTTCAGCCAGGACTACAGTGAGGCCCCGACTCAAAGAGGAAGAAAATTGATGATGCTCCCCGTTGGTGAAGAAGTAGAAATGTGTTCCCAGTTGATCCTCTTAGATGCAGGTAGGGCTAGAACAGGTGGCATTACTTAGCAGTTAACATAATGAATTAAATAGTGGTTTAGAAATATTTTTTTCAGTTGAATAAAAGCTTCTTGTCTAAAAAGAAGAGGTGGAAAGGCCACCGGAAAGAATGAGATGTCCTCAGAACATCCCTAACCCCCATCTGGTCTTCTGTGTGCGATGCTGACAATGATCACAGCCCAGGAGCTGTCTCCAGTTTGTTTTGCTCCATTGTCTCACTCATTTTTCCCATGTTGGTGTCTAGGCATGGATGAATGAAAAGTTTGCCCCTGAGCTCCTGGAAAGCAAGTCTGAAATTGTCGAGTGTGTCATGGAACAGCTAGAGCACATGGTAAGAGTTTCTGTCTCTGGGTTTCAGAGGAAGAGACAGCTGAAAGCATTTGGCCAGCACAGTGAAATGTGCTCTGAGAGCAAGTCTTTTGATTGGCTCGGCCCAGTGGTTTAAGAGAAGTCCCAACTGTATTGGACAAGTTCACTAGAAGAAGAGAACTGAGAGAGTATATATATGTGTGTGTGTATATATATAGTATATATGTATATATATACATATATATATATATAGTATATATATACACAGCTCACTGCTGTGTGCTGTGCTCCTAGCTGGCCCGTGAGCTCCTATGACTTCCTGTCTCTACCTCCCTTTGCATGCTGAGATTGCAGACATACACACACACACACACATATATATATATATATATTTGGGTTTTATTACTGTGACTTACAGGCTGTGGTCTGGCTAGTCCAACACAATGGCCAAGAATCTAATAGTAAGTCATTCAGTCCAATAGGCTGGTATGTCTCAGCTGATCTTCAGTATGTGTTGGAATCCCAAATCAGTATGTTCTCTTACTAGGGAAGTAATGCCTCCGCAGCAGGATAGATAAACTTGCCATCTAGAGTGGGAACAAGCAGACAAAAAAAAGGGCTTCCTTTTTCCGTGTCCTTTTATGTAGGCTGCCCACAGAGTCTTTCCATCTCAAAGAAGTCCCTCATGGGTGTGTCCAACTGCTTGGGTTTTAGTTGATTCTAGATACGGTCAAGGTGACAGTCGGGACCAGTCATTGCATCTGTTTATAAACTACAAGAGTTTTCATAAAATGTTTTGGTTCGTTTTTATGTGCGTGAATGTCTTGCCTGCATGTATGTCTGTATGCCATTTGCATGCCTGGTGGCTACAGAGCCCAGAAGACAGTACCAGACTCCCTAGAACTGAGGTTACAGATGGTTATTAGCTGTTATGTGGGTGCTAGGCACCAAACCTGTGGGTCCTCTACAAAAGCAGCCAGTGCTGCCAACCACCAAGGCCTCTCTCCAGCTCAAGAGTCCTGTAATATACCAGCATGTCAGCTTCCCAAAAACAGTCTAAAGTCTGTCTCTGACTACATTCTTTATGAGAAGACTTGGCCGGAGCATCTAATTATAATCTCATTTACTGTGCTGTTCAGTTTTCTATAATTCCTGACAACCCTTTCTTCTATCCTTAACCTGCCCCCACCTTTGTAGACATTTAAGCTTGTAGGATTTGGCTTGGAATGCGATGGGCTCAGGTTATTACCACCGTTAGAGTCAATTTACAATGTCTGTTTTATAGATTCTCATGGTGGATTGCTTGTTGGGTTCTTTAAGCTTTGAGTGTGTGCTCAGGCACACGTGTGCATGCGTGTGAAGGTCAGTCCACCTTTCCACCTTGAGACATCATCTGTTAGTCTCTCGCTGCTGTGTGCTGTGCTCCTAGCTGGCCTGGGACCTCCTACGACTTCCTGTCTCTGCCTCCCTTTGCTTGCTGGGATTGCAGACATGCACCACCACATCTGGCCTTACTTGGGATTGGGGAATGCAAACCGCAGTCCTCATCTGCAGTAGCAGATGCTTCCTCAACCCCTAAACTGGTCAACACTGGTTTATAGAGCCTAAGACATTTCTTCTGTTGCATTATCTCCTTTACAGTGGGGTTGGAGTCCTAGAACCTTGTGGCTGATCATTTTCAGCTTCTATTCTGCTCTTAACCACTGGTGTTTAGAGTTTGAACATCATGATTTAAATTTCTCTTCTAAAAGGAAGAAAATCTCAGAAGAGCCAAAAGCGGGGATCTGAAGGTCAGTATCCATCGGATGGAGATGGAGAGGATCCGCTATGTCCTTAGCAGCTACTTGCGGTGTCGACTCATGAAGGTTTGATGGGCATTAATACAGTAAAATTTGGAATATTGAGTAGCGTGGGAGAGAAGTACAAAGCCTGCAGATTCTAAGAGCCCAGCATCACTAGCCAAAGAATAAGGAGAGTACATTCTGGGAAGTGTAGCTGAAACTGTAAGTTGGATAAGCCCAAGAAAATTTGACATATTTTTAAATCTCATTCTGATGACAGTGGTATCCCTCTGGAGTTAGAATGAATCAGTGTGAAGATAGAGTTCTTTGAGGGAGAGAGTTGCCTGGCTAGCGAGAGCCAGTTCAAATTGGTTAGCACCTGCCAACTGGACTGTGATAACTTGCCATTCTGCTGTATCTCTGCAGAAACCTGCCTTACAAAAATGAAATTGTGAGACTGTTTGTGACAGGGTCTCAGTGTGTATCTCTGGTTTTATGATTGTCCTATTCCATTGAAGTGGTCAAACTACAATGAAACAGGACAGTCATATCCATCATTCAGATGTAAAGTGGATAGGAACACCATGCAGGATCGCATTAGCATAACTGACAACTAGATGCAGTAAACTCTTTCTGCATTTAATCCATCCTGGCATGTCTGAAGTATAATTCTCCATCCAGGCACCACGATGTCCTTGTGCCGTTTGGGTTTTGACCCCTGAATTTAGGGCTTTGTTACTTAAGCCTCTTAAATGTTACCTTTTTGGTTTAAATATTTTTGTGCATGTAAGTGTTTTGCCTGCATGTATGTTGTTCACCATGTGAATACGAGGTGCCTTCAGAGGCCTCAAGAGGTCATGAAATCCCCTAGAACTGAAGTTACAGATGGTTGCAAGTTCCCATGTGATTGCCAGGAACCAGACCTAGGTCCTCCAAAAGAATAGCAAGTACCTTTAACCATTGAGCCATCTCTATAGCCCATTAAAATGTGGTCTTATTGGGCTGTTACCCTGGTCTCTTAATCCTGATCTTGTCAATCACAATACTAGCTATCTCTATTTTGTCATCAGCAGTTTCGATACATGTGCAATAAAAATTTATGTCTGATTCGTTAATAAGATTAAGCCAATAGTAAAAGTATTTTACCAGAAACCTCTCTCAGCTTAGACATCTACCCACTAAACAATTTGCTTTTTGTTGGGCTTGTTAATTTTTTTGAGCAGGTAGATTCTTTTGGGACAAGGTTTTACCATGTACCATGGCTGGTCTGGAACTCACAACGTAGGCAGAGCTGGCCTCAAACTCAAAGATTTGCCTGCCTCTGACTCCTAGTGTTGGGAGTAAAGGTGTGAGTTAACAATCATCTGCTTTGTGTTTTCATTACATGTGTTTATTCATAGATTCTTATTGTTTTGTTGTTGTGGTAGGTTTTATAAAGTTTATGCTGGCTTCAAACTCACTGTGTGGCCCAGGATAACACCGAACTCATGATTTTCGGGTCTCCACTCCCCGAGTGTTGGGATTATTTTTATTTTTTTTTAACACTTTTATTTATTTATTTGCCTTGGTGTTTTGCCTGGAACTGGAACTACAGACAGTTGTTAGCTGCCATGTGGGTGCTGGGAATTGAACCCGGGTCCTCTGGAAGAGCAGATGGTGCTCTTAACCGCTGAGCCATCTCTCCAGCCCCGAGTGTTGGGATTATAAGGAAGCACTCGCATGTCACTTTATGTAGTGCCGGGGATCAAGCCCAGTGCTTCCCAGCTCTTGTTTTCGAGACAGGTATTCACTATAAATCAGGCTAACCTGAACTCAATCCTCCTGCCTGGCCTCTGAAGTGCTGAAATCACAGGCGTTAGTGGCCATGCCCAGCAAAACAGGAATTTTGGGGGTTTGGTTTGGTTTTTTAAACACTTATTAGTATGCATGTTGAGATCAGAGGACATCTTTTTCTCTGCTTCCGCTATGTTGGCTCAGGGGATCAAATATAGGTCCTCAGGCTTGATGGCAAGTGCCTTTACCTACTGATTAGGTAGGAACCCTGAACCAGGGCTGGGAATTGAACTTAGGGCCTCATATATGCTAGGCAACCTACCACTGACTTATTTCCATCCCTGAACCACTGTATCACAGACGTGTTAAGTCTTATCTTTACTAAAATAAGGTCTCTGTGAAGCCAGGGCTGCCTCAAACTCAGGTTCTTCCTGAGTGCTAGGATCATAGGCATTTGTCATCCTGCTTGACTGTTAGGTAACTCTACACAATAGTATACAAGAAAAAACTTTAAAAATAGATGTACAGTCTTAAGGGGTGTTCTGTGCTGCCTTTCTTTACCCTCTCTCCCTGCTGTCAATTTCTTAGAGCACTTCATTAACAGAAAGGGTAGCAGGTACTCCATCTGAACTGTAGGCCAGTGACACAGGCTTCTCAGGACACACTTTTTTTTTTTCTTTGGTAGCATTTAGCTTTTTGGTTGGTTTGGAGTTTTTAGGTCTTACTGCTGTTTTCCAAGCTATATATTTTATTTCTGGTGATACTCTTAAAATTAAATGTTTTTATATCTGTGTATCCTGTATATATTTTTTCAGCTTTTGTATGGGTTTCAGCTCCTAGGAAGATGCCTGTACATTAAATAGCAAATGATATCCTTTCTTTTTCTTACCATCAGATACAGTTATGTTTTCAGAATTTCTTTACCAAAAGCTTTCCCCTTTGAACTGTCTTCCTTTTTAGGGTCTTAGACTCTATCTTTCTCTAAATTCTTGGAAACTTGCTGTTTGTGTGATTTATTTTTTTTTTAAATACCCCACCCCCGTGCTTGGGGAACTGGATCTTGCACATGCTAGACAGGCGCCCTACCACCAACCCATATTCCCAGCTCCTCAGTTTTATTGTTGCTGCTGCTGTTAACTTTACATATATAGGTGTTTTGCCTGAATATAAGTATTCACAGTGTTCTCTTCTGGTGCCTATGGAGGCCAGAGGGTAGCATTAGATTCCTTGGAACTAAAGTTACAGATGGTTGTGAGCTGTCATGTGGGTTCTGGGAATCCAACTCGGGTTCTTTGCAAGGGCAATAAATGTTTTTAACCACTGAGCAATTTCTGTAGCCCTTTCTTGTCATTCAGCAAACTCTAGGACAGTGAGAGACAGTGTCTCAAAAATCCAGGGCAGTGACACCTGAGAAATGGAAACCCAAGATTGTCTTCTTGCCTGTACATGTATGCTCATACATATGTGTACCCCACACACACATACACATGTGAACATGCCCGGGCACATACACAGAATAAGACTGGGCCTTGCAGAGAACTAGCCCATTATGTGCAAGGTACTGGGGTCAAGGAAGTAAGCATGTGAACCCTGAATGATGAATTTCATTTGTGTTATTTATCTTCAGATAGAGAAATTTTTCCCTCACATCCTAGAAAAGGAGAAGATGCGCCCTGTTGGGGAGCCTTCCATTCTTTCTCCAGAAGAGTTTGTCTTTGTCAAAGAGTAAGTGAGCAAGGAGTGTGGATCTGCTGCTGTGCTTGGGTTCTAGCATGAGCTTTGTCCATGGTGGTCAGTCTGTAGCCCTGATGGCTTCTGTTGGTGCACACCACAGCTGTTGAATTTCTTTGTTCCAGGTATACGAATCATACAGAGACTCATTTTAAAAATGTTGCCTTAAAGCACATGCCTCCCAACCTGCAGCAAGTGGACCTCTTGAGGGCAGGTAAGCAGGGCCGACTCTTCCTGATCAGGGTCAAGACCATAATGTATATCCCAGACATCTTCATACGCCTGAGAGTTGGCTCTCCTTAGTCAGTGTAGAAAAGTAGGTATGCAGAGAACCAGCTAAGCTAATACAAAAAAAGAAGAAGGTTCTGGGTTTTTGTTTGTTTGTTTGTTTGTTTGTTTAAAAAAAAAAAAAGGAAAGAAAAGAAAAGAAACTAATCAAAACTAGACGTCAAGGTTGAGTTTCAGCGTTTTCACCACACTCCAAATGGGATTAGATGTGGTAGCTACAAAGGAGGCTAGAAAAACAATTTTGTGCCTCTAGAAAGGCTTCTCAGGTCTGTTGTGAAGATCTGCCGGCTGAGCTTTCGTGGGTTGTCAGTGAAGTCTGTATCCCCCGGCTTCACAGCCTGCTCTAGTTGAGTCTAATGAGACAAAAACCGGATCTTACCTTGTTTGCTGAGCTCAGTGTCCCCAGGCCACACATACAGTGGTGCCCTCCTGTCCTGGCATGTGTGCTGCCCCAGGAGGCCTGTGGTATGGAACAGTCCTAGCACATTTCAACAGCTCCCAGTGTTGTCGGCTGGACGTCCAAGATCAAGGCACCAGACTGGTGTCTAGTAAGAACCTGTCCACGTCATGGTTCTTTCTGTGTGTCCTGCACAGCCAAAGGGAAGAAGCAAGCATTCAGGCCTCTTTTTTAAAATCACCATACCCTCGGTACTTTAATCTCTTAACAGAACACTGGTCAGATTGACTTAGGGCCTACCCCAATGGTGTCCTTTAAACTTAAATACTTCTTAGAAGCCTTCTTTCATGTTCTGGTTTAAATATCAGAAGTTATAGCTTGCATGAGAGTTTCTGGCCAGGAGACAAACTTTCAACTACAAAATGGCTCCCTGCATGGGGCCTGACCTGAGACCCTGAGACGAACAGTGTCAAGCTCTACCAACTGAGCTAGCCAGGCAACTTCCAACTACACCACTTTGTAGAATTCTCAATCAGTAATTTCACTGAACCTGCCATAAGAAATCCAGGAGCAGACGAGCCATCAAAGCACAGCCCACTGTGGCCACACTGACATGTTGGCCAATAGTGTTGGAAGGGTAGCAGCAGTTTCTTAGCCTTAATCACTGAGACACTTCTTGAGGTCAAGACCATATTTCTTTGTCTGATATCCAGCACTGTCACCATGTAGCCCAAGCTTCCCTGTATGTAAGCTCCTAGATCTGTATGTATGTTTTATCTCAGCCTTATTGTGTTGTTCTCAACCTCATTTTCCCTCTTTAAATACTGGGCTTTTATTTAAAGACTAAAAAAGCATATCTGCTACTTTGTTCACACTGTTGAACATATATGCTACAAATGTGAATCTTCACTAATGGCTCAGTTCCCACCTCATCTGGAAGGACATGGTAATACTTGTTTGTATCTTCCATAGTGTGCAGTGGTTTCCACTCATCTGTGGCATCACTTTTCAAGATTTGTTATCTATAGTCATCCATGTTCCAAAAATACATGCTGGACAATTCTAGAAATAACTTACAAGTTTTAAATCCTGAACTATTGGGACTAGAGAGATGGCTCAGTGGTTTAAAGTACTTGCTACCCTTGTAAAAGACACAGGTTCAATTCCTGGTGCCCACATGGCAGCTGAGAACTGTCTATAACTCTACTTCCAAGTGATCCAATAGTCTCTGTGGCATTGCATCAGGCAGACACTCATACACACAAAATAAATACCTAAACATAGTTTTTATTCCTGCATTGCTCTGACCAGTATTATGAAGCCTCACTTATCAAATAACATGCTATACCTGAGTTCTTATGTTAAAGTGGTAGCCAAACTATCTCATAATGTCTAGAATTTATCTCCTTTATCATGTAGGCATTATGTCCTCTCATCACAAGGAAAAGGGTGGGTACAGGGCAGTAACAAGCCACACTGACTATTACAGTATAATTGCTCTGTGATATGATTAGTAATATTAAACTTTATCATAGGTATGTGTACATAGAGAAGTATGTATAAGATTTGGCACTATTCACTGAGGCTGCTGGATCCCTTTCAAAATAAGAAACTGCTGCCTAGGAGAGTCCCCTACACATGGTCCATCACCTTCACATCCCTCGTCTCAGGAGCATAAACCCTAGTGACTTGTGTCATGTTGAACATGTTAGCTGTTTCTATGATTCCATTTGTCTTTTCCTACCAGTTCCCAAACCAGACCTAGATTCATACGTGTTCCTGAAAGTGAAGGAACGACAAGAAAACATACTAGTAGAGCCAGAAGCAGACGAGCAGAGGTGAGTGGCCTGTGTGGCTTCCCCATGGAGACGTGGCTAAGCTCTGGTCATAAAACGTTTTCTCCTCTTTCAGAGACTATGTCATTGACTTGGAGGAGGGCTCACAGCACTTGATCCGATACAAAACCATTGCACCTCTTGTTGCTTCTGGAGCAGTTCAGCTAATATAAGACAGAACAGACAAATCTGAGGACATGGAATCATGGACGATATCCGAAAGCCCATCTCCTTTTGTGTCTAAGAATAATGGAATCATGCTCCGTACAGTGAGCATAGCTCAGCAACTGTGGACTACTTGGACATGGAAAAGAATTGATGCAGATTGCCCGTCACCACACCCTTCTAATTTTCTGCTGTTCTAACTAGCACCAGCAGATGGAACCCTTGCTCTGTTTAGATACACGAGAGTGTGCTGCTTTTTTTTTTTTTTTTTTTTTTTTTTT
>PVIH01021128.1:0-13319 GCA_004025045.1 Sigmodon hispidus | reverse complement strand
ATTAAACAGTTATGGTCTGCTTCTATACATCATTAAATGTGTGACCTAATGTTTTGGAACCTCAGATTTCTGTCATGTAATGAAAATCACAGCTAACTAAACCACTGTTAATGTCAGGCAGAGGAGTCTTTGGACAGTTCTTAACTTCATGTCTGATGAAGTAGATTCTCTCTGTCCTAGGCAGCCCATCTGGCTGTCCCTGACCCGGCCTCATTAACTGTCGTAAGTTGGGACCTCAGTGCTATCCAGGGAAATGGGTAAACAGAGCTGATGTGAGCAGTTTAACACTGAAGGGGAGACAGACAGACAGCTCATGACTGAGCACCTTGGGACTGATGAAAAGCAGCCTGTGTCTCAGTCTCTTCTTCCTTTTTATTTTTTTAGTTATTTATTCTCAGACTGGGTATTTCTGCCTGTCTTTAGGCCCATCTGGGTTTGAAACCAAAGATCCACCTGCCTCTGCCTCTCTGTCACTGGAATAAAAGGCCTTCACTTTTATGCGCAGCCAGTCTCTTCATGATAATTCAGATTTTCACCCATATAACATGACCAGAGAGTAAACCAGTAAAATTTCTGTCACTGCCAAGAGAACCCAGTAGATAAAAGCAAGGAATATGCTCTGTAAACAAAAGCATTTGATATTTATCTGGTAAACTGTATTCTCCAGAGTAGCTTTGTCCTCTGCAGTAAACAACTGTATTGAGCAGACAGCATGTTAGGCACAGCTGCTATACCTGGCTGATATAACACCAGGGCACAATCCTGAATTATAGTTTTTGTCCCTGCTCAAAAAGTGTGGTAAGTCCCTTGTAGAGAATTAGGGTGGCTCACCCGAGCAGCCAGATTTGGCATTGTCCTAGTTTGCATTATATTGCTGCAATCAAACCAAAAGCAGCTTGGGGAGGAAAGAATTGATTTTGATTATACGTCCACAACCAAGGTCATTGTTGATGGAAATCAGCAGGATCTCAAAAGGAACGTGGAGACAGGAACTGAAGCAAAGGAGGAAACTGGCCTGCTCCTCAGTAGGACCACCACCTCAAGGGAGGGTGGCTAGGCCCTCCCACATCAGTCATTAATCAGAATGTCACTACGGACCTGCCTTTGGGGTATTTTCTCAATGAAGAGGATTCTATTCTAACTAGTGTCAAGGTGACCAAAAATAAAAATAAGTGCTGGCACAGTTGACCTTTTCTCTACTTGACACACCTAAAATTTGCTATTAAACTAATCTTTGCTTTCTTATTAGTCCCAAAATAGTATCAATGTCATAATATATAAAGCATTTACCTTTAAAAGTCCTACAGTCTTTAAAAATTCAAACACTTTACAAGTTCAGTCTCCCTAAAATATCCAAAGTCTCCAAAAATCTAAAAGCTGGTTCCTATGAAATCATGTTTTTTATTCCAAGAGGAATGAAATAGACACCAGGCACAGTCAAATCAAAGCAAAACTAAAATCTAACAGTGTAAATCTGTTTATGATGTCTGAAATTTACACTCATGATCTGGACTCCAAAAAGCTTAGGCAGGTCTACTTCAGCTCTGCCATCCACAACAGATGTAAGTTTGTCTCATTGGCTCAGGCCAGCTCCAGTCCACATCTGCTGCTGTCCTTGATGGTCTTCCCACAATCCTGAAATCCAATATGTTGGGTCTCCACTGCAGCTGAGGCTGTATCATCACCAGTGGCCTCTCATGGTGCCAAACCTTAGCTGCTTTCCATGACCTCTTCAGTCCTGTAGCTTTCATGTTTCCAAAGCCAGTACACATGGAAGACTCTTAGGTAAACCAAGTTTGGTACCAGTTTGAGATAACGCTGCACTGTGTACTGATCCTTCCTTTGGAAGTACTTCTCAGATTTTATCTCAGTGGTACTAGCCTCTTAGTCATAGCTGATTCTTTAGTCCCAGTAGATCAAAGACCACAGGTGTTTAGTATAAATGCTGTATGAGCAGCCCTAACAAATTCTTTGAGATCCTCAAACTTTCCTCTAACCTCACAATTTAGACTACTGTGATCTGGACTGCTCCCAGCTTCGTTATCATCCACATTCCCATGGGACCACCCAGTAAACTTTCCAAAGCACAGTTCCACCCACTTCCATAATCCTCCCCAACAATATGGCCAGGTCTGCCACAGCAATAGCCTACTCCACAGTACCAAATTCTGTCCTAGTTAGCTTTCTATTGCCACAGTAAAACATGACCAAAGCAACTTGGGGAAGAGAGGGTTAATTTGGCTTAATCCATAAAGGAAGATCAAAACAGGACCTGAAGCAGAGGCCATGGAGGATACTGCTTACCCCATGGCTTGCTCAGCCTGCATTCTTATACAGCCCAAGATCACCTTGCCCAGGAGTGGGCTGAGCCCTCACAGACTTGCCTACAGGATAGAGGGATCTTCTCAAAGTTTCCTCTTCCCAGATGACTAGTTTATGTCAACTTGACATAAATAAGTACTGATTAGCATGGTAGTTTAAGCTGGTCTCATTGTAAAGATAACACTTGGCAGGGTTTACATGGTGGGGAATTCTGAGTAGAGAAGAAATTTAGAAAAGCCTAAAACAGAAATGGCATATTCTGCCTGTGGTGGCATGGCTAGGGGCAATGTACAAAAATAGAGTAGTGTAGCATAAAGCCTGGGAGGTAGATTGGGCCCAGGTAACAAGTTTGCTGGGTCCTATTTGGTCCTCACAGCAATCCTGAGAAGTAGCTGTTTAGTGTGGGTCTGAGATCAGTGCCTAAGCCTCCAGGAGAGCAACCTGGGCTGTGGTCTAAAGCAGTTCTGCCCTTTTTTTATTCATTATTGTGTTTATGTCTGAATGTGAGTGGGCATGTCCAAACCAGAGCACACGTGAGGACAGCTGGGTAGAGTGAGCTGTATTTCTACTATGTCAGTTTTAAGGATGAAGATTAGTCAGGCTTGTTGGCCATTTTGCCAGCCCTGGATTACATCTTAGATGTGCACCTCAATCACAGGGAGATCTCGGTAAGATTTAGATTCTCAAGCTAGGGGTATAGCTTAATGGTGGAAGAGTAGTGCATTCCTACTGAAAAGCTACAGATGCTGCTTCAGGAGGGTGGATGGGGCCCAAGGTGGAGCAGCTGCTGCTGCCCTAAGCACCCCACTGAGCAACAAGTTTGCACCTGTAATGCCAGGCTGTGTGGAGGAATTGGATTCTCTGCTAAAGCCACAGGGTCGATTGCTCCATTTCTTTGAGAAAGAATGATTGAAATTTCCATCTCCAAATGAAGGAAAATTTGCACTTCAAAACCAAGTAAAAAGGCTTGGCTGTCACAGATGTTACTTTTTTTTTTTTTTTTTTTTTTTGCTTAAGGGTTAAAAACTTACCACTAAAATCATGACAGACATTTTCATCAAATAATTACATCTTCTTTTATTGTAAGCTTGTACAATTATGCGAGAAAACCCATCTATATAACTGGACTGAGGGTATAAGTTCAATGGTAGGTTCTTGCCCTGAGTTCATCACCAAGTGTAGAAAGGTTTCTGGCCCCATCTGGTTGGCGGTCCAGACCCACAGACCTGCAGTCTGGACCCACCTACAGCCAATTTTCCCCCAATGACTCAGACACTTATATTAATTTCATACTGTTTGGCCTATGGCTCAGGCATATTGCTAGCTAGCTCTTTAATCTTAATTCAACCCATTTTTATGGGTTGAGGACAAAGCCTCTGTCCTGCCATGAGGCCCGCAGCTTACCTATTTTGTTACATCTTGCCTCATGGGCTGCTGGATCATCTCTGTCTGACTCCACCCTCCGTCTCCGACCTATGCTCTGATTTCCCTGCCTACCTACAGTGCCTGATGTAGACCAAAACAGTTCCTTTTTTTTTTTTTAAAGAATGATAGTCACAGCATACAGAAAGACATTCCCACATCAACCAAGTCTTCCTTTATTTTTCCTCTTTCCTCAGGGAAAATGCAGTGAGGCTTAACAAGACACTTGGATTATAAGCATAAAAACATGAGATTGTATCCATAGAAACATATTCAGACCCACAACATAGATGGCTGGAAGGAAGGAAGTTTCTTGGGTCAGAAGCTTTGATATGAAAGAAAGTTTAAGTCTCCTAGGGATACTACTCAGTGCCCAAAATGATCCCAGTCCAAAGGATTTTTTTATTCCCTGTTTTCTCTGAACATACAATTTTCCTCAAACATAATTTTAACTAGCTTACTGTTTCTCAAACGCTCCAGAAGAAGGAATAAAGGGGATTGTTGTACATTCAGCAGGTGTCCTATGTCATATGAAACAAGGTTTGAGACATGGATGGGTAAAAAGAGTTTCTAAGGGACGTTATTTGAGATATTAAAAGACTGAAAGAAGCCAGGCCTTTAATCCCACCCAGCCCTCAGGAGGCAGAGGCAGGTGGATCTCTATGAGTTCAAAGCCAGCCTTGTCTACAGAGTGAGTTCCAAGGACAGCCATGGCTGCACAGAGAAACCCAGTCTTGAAAAAACAAACCAAAAATTAAGTCCTGACAGGAAAGAAAATGGGAGTTTCCAAAGCATCAGCCACTAAGAGAGACAGGAAGTTCTTTTGCATGAGTTAAAAAAGGTTATTCTGCCTTAAGTCTTACCTTGTGGGCCACTTGTGTGTGTCCATCACTCTTGGGAGGCAGAGATCCTCTGGATCTCTGAGTTCAAGGCCTAACAGCCAGGCAGCAGTAACACCCACTTTTAATCCTTGTTTTAGGAAAGTTGAATCAGGAAGTAAAATAGCTGGGGGGGGGGATAATAAGACAACCTCTGAACAATCAGTCAGAGAACCCATGAAGATAGAATGCACCCATTCAGCCTTTGAAGTGGGCTAGGTAAGAACTGGCTGTGGTTTGTTCCTTGTCTCTCTGATGGTCCAGCTTTTCCCCAATACCTGGCTCCAGTTTTTTTTTAATTTGTTATTATTATTATTACTACTACTATTATACTAAATAGAATTTGTGTAATACTTCAGGTCAACTACTGCTCCAGTACCATGTCTGCCTGCCTACTGCCATGCTTCCCACCATGATGGTCATGTGATGTTCCACTTCTGAAACTGTAAACAAGACCCCAATCTAATACTTTCTAAGTTACTTTGTCATTGTGTCTCTTCACAGCAATAGAAAAAGTAACTAAGAAACAACCCTAGGTATTTACATGAAGGATTCCAGGGCAACTTATCAAAGAAACACCTCCACACCAATGTTTATTGTAGGACCATTCACAGTAGCTAATGGAACCAACTTGTGTGTCCAAAGAATGTGCAATCTAAAAACAATGAAGTTTTTCATCCATAAAGGACAGAGTTACATCATTTACAGGAACATGGATGTAACAGGAGATAAGTCAATTAAATAATCCAGTCAAAAAATTATATTTTTCTCCCACTTGTGATTCCTAAATTTTTTTTTAAACTTTATTTTATTTGCCTTGGTGTTTGCCTGTAACTGGGAACTGGAACTACAGACAGTTGTGAGCTGCCATGTGGGTGCTGGGAATTGAACCCGGGTCCTCTGGAAAAACAGTCACTGCTCTTAACCACTGAGCCATCTCTCCAGCCCTGATTCCTAAATTTTTAATAAGCACATAAAGGCTTGTTTGTATATATGACATGGAAGTTGAGGCAAAATTGTCTATGGGAAAAAAGAATAAACAGGATGTGTGATTATGAGGAGCGTGGGAATAAGACAAAAATACAGTCAAGGTATACTTATGAAAATATCCTTATGGAACCCAGTATCGTGTACAATGAGAACAATTGGAGCAGAATTTTTAAAAAGGGGAACATTGAGGTTTTTAAGTTTTTTCTCAGGGGAAAAAAATACAATTGATGATAAGCAGCACTTTGCATGTCTTTAATCCCTGCGCTGAAGCAGGAGGGCCAGCCTGGGTTATGTAGGAAGACCCATCTTGCTGCAAGAATAAGTTAAAGTACAGAAAGTGGACATTTAAGAAACTAATGTTTAGATTGTTGCTATTTGGAAATGCTCTTGTAATTTCTGTAATTGTAGGTCACAGCCAATCTCAATCACTTTGAGTGTAATACTAAAAGTTACCATGGCTATAGGTTCACAGGAGGTCATTATTAGTACTCAGTGATAATTAAGAAAAGCATTTAGGAATTGTGGGTTTCTCATTTCATTATAGGTTACCTCTGATGTACATAATTGTAACGTAGGTAACACCTTCATGTACCATTTAGGTACTTAAGGTTTTCCAGAGTGACCTAGTTACAGGAAATTAACATCCATAGTTCTCTCCAAAAAAAAAAAAAAAAAAAATCTCAAAAATTCCCCCAAAATTAAAATTAAATTATCAGTTATACTTTCTAGTGTTTATATAGTGGTTCCTATATAAGAACCTGTGTAATAACTTTTTTAACTTAATGCAAATAAAAGTTTATTTTAAATGTATAATTTATCCCACTAGGCAAATACATCCTTTACTGTGATGTCTACTTTTTGCTGACTGGGCTCTGCATTTTCCTTACATGGCTCTGACCTATTTTATGTGTTTTGTTTTCTGTTTCTGTGGTTCTGAAGAGTAAACTCAAGGGCCTGGAGCATGATAGATTGTATCCTGGTCCACTTTTTTTTAATATCTACATCTTTTGTGTTAATTAAAAAACACATTTAGGGGAAGAATTAAATAATAATAAATACACATTAATAGCTTGGATGAACTTTACTAATCACAAGTTTTCATTTTTGAAAATCTAATAATAAGCAATTTATTTGTGGTGTGTACAATTTTAATTCCAGTACTCAGGAGACAGAAGCAAATGGATGGATCTCTATGAGTTCAAGGCCAGCCTGTTCTTCAGGACAGCCAGGGCTACACACACACACACACACACACACACACACACACACACACACACACACACACACACACACACACAACTGTCTTGAGAAACAACAAAAATCCAATTTTTTAAAAAAGATTTATTTATTCATGTGGTTGCTGGGAATTGAACTCAGGACCTCTGGAAGAGCAGTCAAGTGCTCTTAACCACTGAGCCATCTCTCCAGCCCTTGAAGCTGTTTCTAACACCTTCCAACTTTTTAGTTCAAAGTATTCAGCATGTTCAGGTGCCGTATAAGGGGGGTATCCATTTCCAAACCTCAATATGAACATTCAGAGAAAAGACCCCCGGCTCAAAGCAGCTGGGAGTCTTGCAGAGAAAGCCAACACAAGTCAAGGAGTATTGTGTTCTTACAAAGGTGAAGGAGCACAGAGTTATGAAAGAACACAGGAAGGACTCCAAGACTGTAAGAACCACAGAAATGTCCCCAAAGAGGTGCTTTCATCCAAGGTTGAAATACTGAGGAGTAATGAGGCAAAAAAGCTGTCTGGGGAGCCACAGGATCCAGGAGGAGACAGTTCCAAAGAGCTGAGCCTGGAAACCATGAAGGAGACGGGTGTGGAGGGAAGGCGGTCTCTGTCTTTTATAGGAGACTTCAGGAGACCCAAACGTTTAACAAGTGATTTACCAGGCTGGGGTTTGCACTAAAATAGTTGGGAGCTCTGAAGGGCACTAAAATAAGATCTGATGGAATCAAATATACATTTTTAGGAATTTCCACTGGAGGCCAGACTCATGTTTGAACACCTGGTACCACTTTGGTGCTGGGCTAAATAATAATAACTAATAATAAATAACCTTTGGAATTTGAGGCATGGCTGAGAGAGGTAGACTGTCTAGGGTGATGAGCCTTTCACCTCATAGCCTAACTCTGGTTCCACTCTACAGCTCTCTGCCTCTTAAGCCACCAAGATGTCACACATTTCGCTGTAGGCTCTACATCACCTCCCACACCAAGCCAGCAACCATGCTTTCCCTCCAAGGACAGCATGTACTCTCTGGAACTGTGAGAAAAATAAACTGTCACTGCAGTCCTGTGTTTCATTACGGTGGGAAAAAAAAATGAGCACACCATTATTGTGAGAATTATTCATATAAGGATTAATATTTATTAAGGGGCTATATAAACACTGATACAAATTGGACCTTAGGACAACTCATGGAGAGTGGAAACATCCACAACGGATGGTTTGATTGGCTCCCAGAGAAAGCAGGAACAAACAGGAAGGGAATTTGGTGTTCCCAGGTCTCGATCGATTCTGGCCACGCCCTGTCGGGGTCCAAATAACACCTGAATCCCTCTACACTACACACTGTCTCTTTTCGCTCCTCTGTTGTGTCCTGATTTGTTTACAGATGCAGGCTATTCATTTCCTCCTCCAGTTTAGCACGTCAGCTCCTAATCCCAGGTGTCCCTTGATTTTTTTTTTTTATACAAGGTGCCATCACTGTGTCATCACAATTGACTTTGAATTCATTACCTTCTACTAGGATCGTAGATGTTACCTCCATACCAGCTCTCACTTCCTGTTTTAAGGTCCCAGCGACTGCCCCACTTTGGGTCATATACCTTAAAACTAATGGCTGTGATTAAGACTGGCCAGACCACGGTGGGAATGTTATCAAGGCCAGGGTTATATTATCAAGATGAAAATGGAGAAAAGGGACAAATACCTATACAGCCTGAGGATTACTTCTTGTGGTTTTTATTACATTTCGAGTCAGTGGGCAGGGTTGTTACTATCACTGGTTTCCTCTACTCCCTCAGATTTAATGGGACTAGATTTCTCTACACATTACTAATTACAGGAACCAGATGTGGTGGTTTGAATGAAAACTCTCCATTGGCCCACAGGGAGTGGCACGATTAGTGGGTGTGGCCATGTTGGAGGAAGTGTGTCACTGGGGGCGGGTTTTGAGGTTACAGATGCTCAAGTCAGGCCCAGTGTCACTCTCTCTTCCTGCTGCCTGATGATCCAGATGTAGAACTCTCCGATACCTGTCCAGCATCGTGTCTGCCTGTGTGCTGCCATGCTTCCCACTATGACAGCAATGGACTAAACCTCTGAACTGTAAACCAGCCCCAATTAAATGTTTTCCTTTATCAGAGTTGCCGTGGTCATGGTGTTCATTTCACATCAAAAGAAACCCTAACTAAGACGCCAGGTAACTATAATTCCCAAGCAGTTTTGTTATTCTAGAGCAACTTGGAAGCCTTATGGGAGATAATGCTTTACCTACTTTCTGCATCATTTGGTCATCAATGTCAGGCCTTATCACTCAGCAGACATCACTAAGTGACTCTGACTCTGTGGAGCACAGGAAATCAGGAACTTCTAACAATGTAACATCATCTTAATCTTATTATAAAAATTATAATTTTTTATCTACATTGGAAAGTACACAAAATGTAACCTACTTTTACTTTTTTCTTTTCTTTTTTCTCTTCCTAATAGTTCATCCTCCTTAAGCTCTAACCAGTTAGGTACAAAGATGGGATCTTGAAACTCTTTTTCAGCTACATGGAATTTTACTACCTGAATAACCATAATTTAGTTGACCGCTGCCACACTGAATGCCCTATCATACACTTGTCATTCACAAATAGCTGTAGAATGGGTGCTTTATATATTGTACATAATAATCCTTTGTCATTAATGTGCACTAGAAATATACATATCACCATTTCTTTTGTCACACAGAAGTAGTCAACTAAATACAACCAGTTTTTCTTCTGTCCATTTTGGGGGTTGGGAGGCAAGGTCCATAGGTAGCTCAGGCTTCCAGGAACTCTTGGTGACCCTCCCCCAGTGCGGCAGTCATACGTGTGCCACTGCACTCCACTAGCCATATCCTCTGTTTTTCCCCTAGTTGGTACAAATGTGCCGATATTAGCCCTTTGGCATTCTGACAGCCAATTAAGTGGTGTGGTTAAGCTTGCAACTTAGTAACTCCAATGCAAAGTCAGCTGCCTTTCCCTGACCCAACTGTTTGTCAAAGAAAAAAATGGCCCGGTATTGAGCTCTTCAGAAGGCATTCACACAGGCAGTGCCTGTCCAGCTGGGCTGGTTCCCAGCTGAGTTAAGTAATATGATTGATTTGGTAGATCTTTTCCATGTCTAACTGGTTGAACTCTAAGGTCTCTTTGTGGGTGAAAGACTTTTGAATCTTTGAACCGTTTACATGTCTTTAAGCACATGCTTAAAGAGAGTAGTGAGAGTAGAAGCCTCTCACTCTACACACTGTCTAACTGTAGGTCTCTGTTAATTCCCACCTGCTACAAGAAGCCGCACTTCTGATGTAGGCTGAGCAAGGCATCGGTCTATGAGTGTCACAATATGTCATTAGAGTTCAGACTAGAAAGGCCCTGAGCCTAGAGGAGGACCTAACAGTAGTATTCTGCTAAAGGAGCATGGCCACCATGTTTCAGTAAATAGTTCTCGGGGGACATTTAAAATCTTAGCCTTAACAAGAAGTTTAGGTATGTAGGATAAAAACACAGTCCCAGGGAACTGGAGAAGTGGCTCAGTGATTCAAAGCATTTACTGGTCTTTCAAAGGACCAGGGTTTAGTTCCCAGCACCCATGTAGGGTGTGGCTCACAGCCACCTTTAATTCCAACTCTAGGGGTACCTGACACCTCTGGCCTCTTTGAACACCTGCACTTATATGCACTTACCCATTCATATAGTTAAAAATAAAAAAATAAGAATAAACTTAAAAAAAAAAACCCACACAAATCCTTGTATCACTGCCAGCTATTCCTTTACTCTCTACAGTGTTGAAAGTAACGGCAAAGTGTGCTGAAGGCTTGCCTTGGTATTGGCAAACAGAAGAAAAAATTCATGCTGTGGCAATCAGCGTCAGTGACTATAGGAAGGAAAAGGAACTTCTCTCTGGGAGTCTAGCTGAAGTCTGGCCATCTTAGAGTCAAAAATTCCAAGACAACAAAATTTGTTGTAAAGGTTGCCTATGTAGAGAGAAAATTCCTTTTATAGAGAGATATTTTAAATAAACATGTTCCTGACTCAAAGGGACAACAAGTTTTCCCTTCAGGAAGATTCTAGAAATAGCATCCTTTCCATTTACAGAGCAGGGTTTTTGTTTTGTTTTGTTTTGTTTTGTTTTGTTTTTTTGCCAAAGGACATACTTTATTATCAGCTCCTAGGTTCTAGTTTTCCTTCTCCTGTACAGTTTTGGTTCCAGGCAATCGCCCAGTCTGCGGGACAGCAATGAGACCCACTTTCCGCCCAGCAGGGGCATCTCTTCTGATAGTGGAGGGCTTGCAAATGCGCTGGTGGTTACCACCTCCAAAGGGATGCTCCACAGGGTTCATGGCCACACCCCGTACACGTGGCCAGCAGTTCCTCTTTGCCTTGTACTTGTGGTACACACGGCCAGCCTTTAAGATAGGTTTGTCAATTCTGCCTCCACTGGCCACAACACCAACAACAGCTCTGTTGGCTGAGGAAATGACCTTCTTGGACCCTGAAGGCAGCTTCACTCGGGTCATCTTGGTCTCCGGGTTGTGGGAGATGACTGTGGCATAGTTTCCGGAGGCTCGTGCCAGCTTGCCTCTGTCCCTAGGCTTCTCCTCCAGACAACACACGATAGTACCCTCAGGCATGGTGCCCACGGGCAAAACATTACCGATATTCAGCTGGGCCTTCTTGCCGCAGTGCACAAACTGCCCAGTGAGGATTCCTTCTGTGGCGATGACGATGAACAGTTCTGTCTGCTTCTTAAATCGCTAAGGATCATGAAACCACTTTCGCGAGGGGAGCGCTGCGACCAGGGTCATGAATGATATCCTTTACGATGCCTTTAGTATAGCCTTGCCGCTCAGCGAAGTCCATAGCACTCACGCACGCGGCACCCTTACGGTGTTTCACGTGCGCACGGAACACAGACCCGGCACCTTTGCTCTGCCCTCGGATCACACGGCCCATGGCGGCTAGTCAAACAACCTACTTCCCATTTACAGAGCAGTTTTTAAATGGAGGAAGCAGGGCTCAAGAGATGGCTCAGCAGTTAAGAGCACTGACTGTTCTTCTGGAGGACCTGAGTTTGATTCCCAGCATCCACACGGCAGCTAACAAACTGTAATTCCAAGATCTGATACCCTTACACAGATATACATGCAGGCAAAACACCAATTCACATGAAATAAAAATAAAATATTTTTAAAAAATGGAGGAAGCAGAAGACATTTTAGGAATAAAAAAAACTACCAGACTGTCCAAGAACCTAACTAGTTCACAGGCCCATGTGTTCATGTTTGAAGACCCTTTCCTTTCATTCACCCAGTAACTCGAGGCTTTTGGCTCCAAAATCTCTTTTTACACCACCCTTTAAGGCTGGAGAAAGTATCTGCCTATCTCAACAAAGTTGTACTTTAAACACTTCCCCATACACAATGTTTAGTGGTTTGATGCATTTTTTTAACTTTATTTATTTTGCCTTGGTGTTTGCCTGGAACTGGAACTACAGACAGTTGTTAGCTGCCATGTGAGTGCTGGGAATTGAACCCGGGTCCTCTGGAAGAGCAGACGGTGCTCTTAACCGCTGAGCCATCTCTCCAGCCCCCTTGATGCATTTTTTAAGGTGTGATACGTCAGCATTTAATGTCAGCTGAGCTGTCCCACTGCAGCTCCAGCCATAAGGGCCGTCCCAACAGCTCTCCAGGTATAGCCTGACCTCCCAAACAGTCAGGGTAACTATTCTTCCAGAGCTGAGCTTTCCTCTCCAAAGTTCTAACCCTCAATTACAGTGGAGAGGCATGGCAACAGAGACAAGAATCCTCTTTTGAAAGATTTATTTTACGTGTACAGTGTTTTGCCTGAATGTGTGCCACATACCCATGGAAGTCAGAAGAACTAGAGTTATGGATGGTTCTGAGCCGCCACGTGGGGACTGGGATTGAACTCAGGTCCTCTTCAAGAACACCTAGTGCTCTTCACTTAAACATTAAGCCATCTCCCCAACCCCTGAGAGATCACATCTTCAACCACAAACTCTAAGCATAGTGAGAACCAGAAGTAGAATGAGGCTGTACATTCTCAAAGCCTGAACCCAGTGACATATTTCCTCCACCTCCAAAAGGTTCCATAATCTCCTCAAAAAAAAAAAAAAAAAAAAAAAAAAAAAAAAAAAAAAAAAAAAAAAAAAAAAAAAAAAAAAAAAAAAAAAAAAAAAAAAAAAAAAAAAAAAAAAACCACTACCAACTGAGGAACTGAACACATAAGTTTATGGAGAACATTTCTCAGTCCAACCGCCATTTCTTTATTTAACATTTGTGTGTATGTTAATGATGTTGGTGTTTATTTGTGTGCAGTTTTGCATGCACCAATGAAGCTATATGGAAGTCAAAGGACTACTCTGGTGTCAGTCCTTACCTACTAGTTAAGACAAGATCTCATGATCACTTCATATACCATACCTAGCTG
>PVIH01021127.1:0-30526 GCA_004025045.1 Sigmodon hispidus | reverse complement strand
GAACAAGCTTACACTCCCACCAACAATGGAGGAGTGTTCCCTTTGCACCGCATCCTCTCCAGCATTGGCTGTCATCTGTGCCTTTTATCTTAGCCACTCTAACAGGTGTTAGGTGGTATCTCAAAGTTGTTTTGATTTGCATTTCTCTGATGGCTAAGGATGAAGAGCACTTTTTCAGGTGCCTTTCAGCCATTCGTAGGGAACACCTGACTCACTCTTGAGGGAGGGGGGAAAGAACTGGATTTGGCCAGAAGTGGAGACTGATCTGAGCATTGTTGGGTCAGTGGGACCATAGGACTGTCTGCTCCCTGCCCAGGGAGGGGATGGGCAGTTGCAGAGAAGAAAAATGACCAGATGTGTTGGGAGGGGGAAGAGACATTGAATAAGGATATATAGGGAAAGCTGAACACAAAGAAAATATATGTGTAGCAATCTTATTTGTAGTTCTACCCTTGATAAGCCATGCTTATGATTCTTATCCTCTGTATAGTTATTGTTAACTCTTCTGCATTTTAAATTCTTTTTACTGTTTTTTTTTGATAAATACAAAATAAAGAAGAAAAAAAAATAAAAAAAATAAAAATCCAAACAAGAACCAAAAACAGCAATACCCCATTTTTAAAAATATTTATCAAAGAATAAATTTTTTTTAAAAAAATGGCTTTACATGGCTTTAACTCTAAAGCTGTGTCAGACTTAATCTTGGTAGTTACTGGAACCTACGATTAGTTTTGCCCTAAGTTTTCTGTACGAAAAAAAATGATGCCTTTGCCTTTTTACAGCACTGCTTTATGTATGCAGAATGTATGCCCACAGAGTATGGCTTTAAGCAGGTGTGAATAAAGATGAGAAAAAAATAGGGAAAAAAATTTAAAGACAGGCTCACAAATATTCAATTTATTTTATTGTTTTCTTTCAAAATCTTCACTTTGAACTTTTGGAACTTAAGAAAAGTGTGTCTTTAACTTTTTCAATTTTAACTTTTAAAATCTAGGAAATTATGATACATAAGTAACATTAAGAAAATAGAAAAATAAAACATGAAAAGGCTATGTTCCCAAACTTATTTGAAAAGAAAAAAATTCCTTCTTAATTTTCTTTTTTTATTATGAATAAAGTCTCATTTTTTATCCATATATCCCCTTGTTCAAACTCCCTTCCCCCTCCTGCCCCTCCCAGTCACTCTCTCTTCTCCCCATCTTCTTATCTCCTCCCCAGAAAGGGCAGGAGGTCCTAAGTTCCCAAGGTGGCTTAGTGCAGCATCTACTCCAGGCAGATACACGTTCCTCACTCCAACATCAAGACTGGGTTAGGTGTTCCTCTGGAGGGAATGGACTCCAAGGTGCCAGTTCAAAGTGTTTAAGATTTCAAGCTGTTCAGTGGTTATGGTGTGCAGCTCAGACAGGCTTTGCTTTTTGTTTAAAGTCCACTAATGATTGACTACATCTCCTGCTTATCTTTCTGTGTTTGTGATACCTCGCTCAGGAGAATATTCTCCAAATCCACCCATGTGCCTGCAAATTTTGGATATCATTTTTTCTAACTGCTGAATAGTACTACATTGTGTAGATGTACCACAGTTTGTTAATCCATGCTTCAGTTGAGGGGCATCTAGTTTGTTTCCAGGTTCTTGCTACTACAAATAATGCTGCTATGAACATAGTTGAGCTAATTCCTTGGAGTGTGAATGTGCATCTTAAGGGTATATTCCTAAAAGTGGTATTGCTGGAACCTTGGGGAGATTGATTCCCAGTTTTCTGAGAAACTGCATTCCAGAGTGGCTGAACAAGTTTACACTCTCACCAAGAATGGAGGAGTGTTCCCATTACTCTGCAACTTCTCCAGCATAGGCTGTCATCTGGGTTTTTAATCTTAGCCTTTGTGATAGTTGTAAGGTGATATCTCAAAATTGTTTTGATTTGCATTTCTCTGATGGCTAAAGCTGTAGAGCACTTTTTCAAGAGCCTTTCAGCCATTTGTTTTTCTTTTGCTGAGAATTTGCTTTTTAGTTCTGAACCCCATTTTTTGATTGGGTTATTTAAGGTTTTGGTCTCTAGTTTCTTGAGTTATCTATATATTTTACAGATCAGTCTTCTGTCACTTGTAGGGTTGGTGATAATCTTTTCCCATTCTGTAGGCTGTCATTTCGTCTTATTGACTGTGTCCTTGGCCTTACAGAAGCTTCTCAGCTTCAGGAGGTCCCACTTATTGATTGTTGTTTTTAGTGTCTGTGCTACTGGTGTTATAATTAGGAAGTGCTCACCTGTGCCAACTCGTTGGAGGTTATATCCCACTTTCTTTTCTATCAAGTTCAGTGTGACTGGATTTATGTTGAGGTCTTTGATCCACTTGGATTTGAGTTTTATGCAGTGTGATAGGCTTGGATCTATTGACAATTTTCTACACACTACCATCCAGCTATGCCAACATCATTTGGAAAAAAAATCTTCTTTAAAAATGAAAGAAATAAGAGAGAGAAAACATACATTTATCTAAGCCTATAAAGGAGTGGAAGAGACTTTTTGGCAAAAAAACCACATTTGTGGTACAAATACTGTAGTACCACAGAAGTCTTGAAGAACATTCTAAAAATCACTCCTAGTAATACAGGTGGTGTTTTGGATATATGATGCTATAGAAATTTCAGTTTAAAATAAGACAATTTGCTTAATAATAATAAGAATTGTAATTGTAGCTCAGAGGTAGGGCTCTTCTCCGGAAAGCCAAAGTTAGGTACTTATTTCTTATACTGCCGAAATGTCCAAAGGATGAAGGACATTCCATTTTTCTGCCTGAAGAATAACCTATGCAATCTATACTTTTGTTGTTTAATGGATATTTTTATGATACAGGTTGCAAGGTAAAACGAAATAGCAAGTAGTCGATAGATGGATGAACATCAGACTGGGTACTTACATCATCTCACATAACTGGCAGGGCTACTTAGGCCTTCTAAAGCAATCTGAATAGGGTTTCCCTATTCCAGAGGAATTCCAGGGGAAAGAACCTCTCCACAAATGAGTCTTGTGACTTCCTGTAGTGGGATTATATTCTGTTATGTTGTAAATATTTCTTCCTCCTATGGTTTAATAAAATGCTGATTGACCAGAAGGCAGACAGAAAGTGTGGGCAGGTCTACCAGATTAAGAAAACTCTGGGAACAGGAAGAACAAAGCAGAGATGCCAGAGAGACACCAGTGGAGATGCCAGCAGTAGCAGAGGAAAAAAGACAGCCTTGCTGCTTTGAGAAAAGGTGTGAAGCCACATGGCTAAACAGATTAATGGGAAATAGATCAAATTAAGATGAAGTAGTTAGCTAGCATGTCTGAACCACAGGTCAATCAGCATGAAATTAATATAAGCCATTGTGTGATTATTTATGACTAAGTGGCAGTGGGACTGAGAGGGAGCCTGGACTTTTAGATTTCTTATTATAACTTTCTGTTTCCCACACAGATTTTTTTTTTTTATATCATGGGAGAAACAATAGCAGCTTTTGTTAGAAACCGTTTACCTTCAACAATCCCAAGGGGCACAATATTTTGTATCATTTTAAGTGCTTTGCTGCTCTTTTTTCTCCTTGTCATGGTGTTGGCCAGCCAGCCTGAACCAGGAAAACATGTTTTGGCAAGCAATTCAATTCCTTGAGTCTCAAACAAGGCGGGGGGGAGGGGTTCCTTATCTACTGTGTCTGTATGCAATAAGCTCAAATAACACATGGCAACTTTACCAACATAAATGATATTATGTAAACATGGAAAAATAGCTGAAATTTTGAGAGAGTGAATATATTGCGGAAATCCCAAGTCTGAACATAAAGTTAGTCTTTTCATTTTGGTATTTAAAATGATAGTTCATGTTTGGAAGAAATGTGGATCATTGTCACATTTAACTACCACCATGCCTTCACTTTTATCTCTCATCCATCGTACACTGTGTGAAAAACTGTTTTCCATTTTTACAGTTTTCTGTATTAGTGAATTTTCTGTCACTGTGATAAAATACCATAACCAAACACAACCTAAGAGGTTTTTGTTTTTTTGAGGGAGGAGCTTGGGGCTTATAATTCCAGAAAGTCAGATGTTCATAATGGTGGGGAAGGTATGACTGCAGAACACTGGGACAGGAACCTGATTGATAACATTTTGTTCACGCGCGAAGCAGAGAGACCAGTCAGGAAGTTTAGTGAAGCCATGGATCCTCAAAACCTCACAGTGACTTACTTCCTTCAACAAGGCACTGCCTCCAAAAGGTTCCATAATTTCCCCAGGGCAGCCAATAGGCTACCAAGTGCAAAGATGCATAGGCATATGAGGGACATTTCTCTTCTAATCCACCATTTTACAGTATGCTAAACTTGGTAATAAAATCTGTAATTCATTATGAGATTCTAAGACCCCATAACAGACCTCCTAAATCCTTTGTCGTTTCTGTTCCACTCTTTTACCCCCAGAATACTGTGTTTTTGCCACCTTTTCACTCTAATTTCTCTAATTTTAATGCTGTTAGGATCATGAATAGAGAAATGTATTTTTTTTCTTTTTCTTTTTCTTTTTCCTTCTTTATTTTGTATTTATCAAGAAAAAAAACAGTAAAAAGAATTTAAAATGCGAGAGAGTTAACAATAACTATACAGAGGATAAGAATCATAAGCATGGCTTATCAAGGGTGGAAATACAAATAAGAAATGTATTTTATTATGTGTGGAGATAATATTGGAATTTTTCATCTAAAAATTATTTCATTGCTATTCTCTCACATAATTATGTGTAATTGTTCCCTTTTTGCTGGTATGTTTTTCTATTTCATTCATATTTTTTTGAACTTCTTAGAAAGTTCAAGCTTCCAGTGGAGGAAATAAATACTTTAGGGGAAAAGGGCCAGACAAAGAAACCTACCCTGGCCCTGAATCCTGAGTTAGTGAAAGAAACATACCCTGGCTCTCAAACCAGAGCTAAACAAAACAAAGCAAAACAAAACAAAAACGTCCCTGGATCTGCGACCTGTCCAGTGAATGAAGCATTTTATCCCTGAACCCAGAACCATTACAAAGGAAATGCACTTTGCCTCTGTAATCAGAGCCAGTGAGGGAAAAATGCACTCTGGCCTTAGAATTAGAGCCAAAATGCTAAGAAGAGCCAGAGAAAAAGCATAATTTGGCTCTGAAATCAGAATCATCTTTGCCACTGACCAATAAAACTAATACCTAAGCAGGAAATCTAACCAATCACTGAGCAGGCAATCTAACCAATCCTTGAGCAGAAAACCTTCCTGAAGAAACACTGCCACTAAGAAGCAGGGCAGTATTAAGAAAGTAGAATAATGAAACCTTCAATATGCAAAGGTTCTGTTTCTTTGCCTGATCAGTTGTTGGCTGTCCCTTCGCTGACCCAACAAGGCAGCCACTCTCCCAGACTCCTCTTTCACAGAAAAAATCACTTCTGAGAAAAAGTCTTGGGGGAAGATCTTCATTCACCTGCACAAAATGAAAGAACCTTACTGTGACAATTCTTATGGACTGAGGTCAGAAAACATTGCTGAGATGTTCCCTTACGGGGGCTGAACAAGACTGAGCAGAACAGAAGAGAAGAACCTTGCTAAGATGTCCCTTAGGGGAATGAGCAGAAGAAATCATGCTGAGACTTTGCCTTATAGGGGCTGATCAAGCGGAAGTAGAAAAAAAGTAACAACTTTTCAGCGGAGCCAGAGTAGATAGCCATATTTCTACAGGGATTTCCCCTTTAGCAGAACAAAGCTGAAGAATCATCATCTTGGGTCAGAGAGAATGAGAAGCAGAGTTCTGCTGGAAATGAGTGAAAGAGGATGGGGCAAAACTCACCTGCAGCTGTTCTCCAGGAATTGAGCAGTTCTGCTGGAAGACCATCCCCCACTGCAACACAGCTTAAGGTATCCCCTGACTTCCCTAGCAGTCAGGATGCCTTTCCCTCCAGAAATGAGCTGTTGTCCTATTGTGGTTCAACTCTCCAGAGCTTAACACTTGCTTACAAATATTGCAGTAGACTACACAACAGAATTAGTGTAACTTGACTATATGATCTGGGGGAAAATTTCTCTGATGTTTCTTCTATATTTGTAAAATGGGATAATGGTGTCATTGTCTAGGTAATATGTGCAAAGAACTTATCTGTAATTATATTGTATCTGTATTGTTTTGAAGAAGGTCGTTTGTGAACAGGACCATTTAAATTACTTTTTAATTCTTATTTTATCTAAAGTAGATTTCCTCCTATTGAATGGGACAGAAACCAACTCAGCTAGCAAAACAAAACAAAACACCCAGTCATAATTTTAACTATTAGAAGAGGGTTAAAGAGCTTCAGATACAATGGAACAGTCATAAAAATCCTATCAGAATTTCTGGCTGCCTCCCTCTTAATCATTCATTTCACCTGATTTTTAGGCTAAGTATCTTCTAATGATATATAATATGGCTACAGATTCCAGACTTTAAATTTTATTGAAAGACATAATTGTTGTAAATGTTCTGGCCAGGACTTTCCAGGCCTGGACCAAAGGTTTAGTCTCACTCTCAGCTCTGCTTTGCCTCAAATAATCACATGCAGACATATATTTTTTTATGCTGATTGACCTAGGGCCCAGGCATATAACTTGCTAGCTCTTTAGTCTTAAACTAACCTATCTCTCCTATCCTATCCAGCCATGCAGCTTGGTAACTTTGCTCAGAGCAGCATTTCAACTTCTTTCCTCTGTGTCTGCTGCCATCTCATTACCATCTCATCATTGCATCTCTGTGCCATCTATCTCGCAGTTCTGTGTCTGGCATCTGTCCCTGTTCTTCCTGTACTCAGAGTTTTCTTAGCGGGGTAGCCCCACCTATACTTCCTGTCTGCTTTTTGCCCAATCAGCTTTTATTAAACCCATAGGCAGGACAATTATTTAAAATGTAACACACAATCCACTACACATAATCTCTTGGGGTTTAAAACAATACTCAGCAATTATTCACTTGGGCTTAATATCCATGCTTGACTAATGATTGGTTATAGTCTGGAAAGGGGACATGTGGTACAACATGATACTCTTATGTTTTGTTCTATGAAATATTGCTATTTCTGGAAGAGTGGATCTCTCAGGGAGTAATAACATATATTATAGATTAACAGTATCTCTTTTATTGAAATATAATATATTAAGATTCAATCAGAGCACTGCAGGACAGAATTTTTATTTGTTATTTTATTTGTGTATGTTTTTAGAGAGACAATCTCTGTAAAAATGAAAGCTTTCTGGAAAATTTAACTAAGAAGCTAATCGTATGCAGAACTTATAGTTACATAGTTACCATAGAAATATTTTCTTCACTAAAGATCATTCACAAGTTTACTTGAAGTCATAAGACTTACCTAAACCTTACTGTTCAGGAGCACTTCACCAGCCTGCCCTGGCTCTCCCAACAGCACCTGATATAATTGTCTGCTGAATTTTACATAGCTTATATATTGATGTGTTATCAATGTGATACTGTTAGTGTGATACAGCATTATTGTTTTATCCACATTCCTATATGTTCCAAGTACATGATATTTCTTCTTTCACAATTGTACTATTTCAATTTAGTGCTGATTTAATGACTAAGAAACTACGATATGATAAATAATCAAAAATTATGGTCTTCTAGTATTTCCACTGATAATTTAAGGGGTTGAGGCTATTATTTTAATATATATAATTGATTATTTGAGATTTTACAAAATGTTATTTGATCATAATCCCTTTTGTTTCTTCCCTTAAGTTTTCTCTGAAACAACCTTCAATTTCCTCTCCTACTTGTTTTATTTATTCAGTAACCATCAAACTCTAATTTCTGCTATCCGTGGACGTCTGGGTATGGAGTCATTCGCCATTAGATTATGATTGATATGCCAGGAGCAACACCCTTGAGAGATGACTCATCCTAAACCAGAACCCTGCAGTTGTCTATAGTGCCTCTGTTATTGGTAGATGGATATGAAGTCTTCTCATTTCAAGCTAAAATTTTGACTGGCATTATCACGCATTGAACTTGTTCAGACAACCAGTGTAATTTTTTAAATAAATCACTTCTGTCCTGTCCAAAAATATTGCTTTACTGCTCCAGTTGAACTTCTGGCTCTTATAAACTTCAATTTTTTTTCATTTTTTCTTTCTTTTTTTTTCTTTATTACATACTTACCACTGTTTCCCCTCCCTCACCTCTACCCAATCAGCCTCCAGCTTCCCGCTACCCTATCCAGCCATCCAATTCTCAGAGCAGGTAAGGACTCATGGGGTAAATCAATGCAGACTTCAGACTGGCATATTCAGTTGAAGTATGACCTGGCCCCTCCCTCCAGGATCAAGGCTGAGCAAGATGTTCTTCTATAGAGAATAGGCTTCAAGAAGCCATTTTATGCACTAGTAATAAATTCTGATCCCACTGCCAGAAAACCCATAAATTGACCATGCCATTCAACTGTCATAAACATTCAAAGAGCCTAATTTAATTCCATGCAGGCTCTCCAGCTGCCAGTTCATCGTCAATGAGCTCCCAATAGCTCGGGTCAGCTGTCTCTGTGGGTTTTCTCATCATGATCTTGCCCACTGTGCTCATATAATCTCTCCTCCTCTTCAGCTGGACTGGAAGCGTGACCCAGTGCTTAGCTGTTGATCTTTGCATCTGCTTCCATCAGTTGCTGAATGAAGCTTTTATGACGAAAGTTAGGGTGGACATCAATTTGATTAAAGGCAAAAGTCCATTTAGGTACCCTCACCACTATTGATTGGAGTTTATAGCTGCGGTCATCTTTGTGGGGTTAGAGAGAAACCTGATGCTGGAGCACCAGGTTTCTCTCTAACCCCACGATGGCTCCCTATATCAAGGTATGTATTCCATTCGTCTCTTTCTCTGTCCCTAGCCCATGTCAACCATTTCGTTCCCCCATGTTCTCTTCCTACCTTCCCTTACCCCTTCGGTGTTATGCTCTCAATTTACTCAAGAGAACTTCTCTATTTCACCTTCCCAGATAGGTCCATGGATTTCTCTCTTAGATTCCACCTTATCACCTAGCTGCTCAGGGGTTGTAAATTGTACCCTCATTATCTTTGTTTTATGTCTAAAATCAATGTATGCATGAGACATACCATGTCTGTCTTTCTGGGTCTGTGTTACCTCATTCAGGATTATTTTTTCTAAGTCCATACATTTGCCTAAAGATTTTGCAATGTCATTTTTTTTCAGCTGAGTTGTATTTCATTGTGTAAATGTAAAACTTAAAATCCATTCTTCAGATGAGGGACATCTAGGTTGTTTTCAGGGTCTGATTACTACAAATAATGCTACTATGTATCCTTTGGGTATATGCCCAAGAATGGTATTTCTGGATCATTAAGTAGATTGCTTACAAATTTTCTAAGAAGCCATCATACTAATTTCCAAAATGGACATACAAGTTTACATTCCCACCAGCAATAAAGGAGTGTTCCCATTACTCCACATCCTCTCCAGCATAGGCTATCATCAGTGTTTTTGATCTTAGCCATTCTGACAGGTGTAAGATGGTATCTCAGAGTTGATCTGATTTGTATTTCCCTAATTGCTTAAGATGTTGAATACTTCTTTAAGTGTTTTTCAGCTGTTGGAGATTCTTCTGTTGAAAAGTATCTATTTATCTCTTTTTTTATTATTTTTATTAATAGTTTTTTGCAGATATATAATCTCTTTTTTATTCTTTTTTCCATTTTTTCTTTTTATTATAAATAAAGAAGTCACATTTTCTATCCTTGTATATACTTATTCAAGATCCCTTCTCCCTCCCCCACATCAGGCCATTCTTTCTTCTGCACATCTCCTCATTCCCCCCCAGCATGGGCAGGAGGTCCCAAGGTCCCAAGATCCCAATATTGCTCAGTTCAGCCTCCACTCCTGGCAAATCCAATTTTCTACCCCCAAACATCGAGACTGAGTCAGGTGTTCCTCTAGGGGGAGTAGGATCCAAGGTGTCAGTCTAAGGAGTTTCTGATCCCAAGCTGTTCAGTGGTTGTGGTTTGCAGTTTAGGCATGCTTTGCTTTTTTCTTTTTTGTTAAGAGTCCACTAATGAGTAAGTACATCCCTTACTTATCTTTCTGGTTTTGTGATACCTCGCTCAGGAGGATATTCTCCAAATCCATCCATTTGCCTGCAAATTTTAGGATATCATTTTTTCTTACTGCTGGGTAGTACTCCATTGTGTAGATGTACCAACGTTTGTTAATCCATTCTTCAGTTGAGGGGCATCTAGGTTGTTTCCAGATTCTTGCTATTACAAATAATGCTGTTATGAACATAGTTGAGCTAATAGTTTTTATTGTGAATAAAGTCATATTTTTTATCCATGTATTCCCTCGTTCAGACTCCTTTTCCCTTCCTGAACCTCCCTTTCACTCACTGTCCTCCCTATCAAGGGCAGGAGGTCCCAAAGTCCCAGTATTAGTTATTTTAGTATCTAGCTTATTGAGTTTATTATATATTTTACAGATACGCCCTCAGTCAATGTTGGGATGTTGAAGATTTTCTATTATGTATGCTGTCTTTTTGTTTTATTGACTGTGTCCTTTGCCTTTCAGAAGTTTCTCAGTTTTAGAAGGTCCCAATTATTAATTGTTGCTCTTAGTGTCTGTGCTAGTAGTGTTGTATTTAGAAATTGGTCTCCTGTGGTAATGCATTCAAAGCTGTTTTCTACTTTCTTTTCTATCAGGCTTAATGTAAGTGGGTTTATATTGAGGTCTTTAATCTACTTGGGCTTCAATTTTGTTTAGGAGAATAGACATGAATCTATTTGCATTTTTCTAAATGCTGCTGCAATCTAGTCATGCCAGAACCATTTGTTGAGATACTTTCTTTCTTTTTACTATATATTTTTGGCTTTCTTGTCAAAATTCAGGTGTTCATGGGTGTGTAGATTCATGTCAGGGTCCTCATTTCAATTCCATTGATCCAGTAGTCTGTTTTTATGCCAATACTAAGCTGTTTTTATTACTGTAGTTTTACGGTAGAGCTTGATGTCAGGAATGGTGATTCTTCTAGTTCTTTTATTGTCTAGAATTTTTTTGGCAATCCTGGGTTTTTTGTTTTTCTATTCAAGTTGAATATTGTTCTTTTAAATCTGTGGATAATTATGTTGGGATTTAATGGGGATTGTACTGAATCTAGATTGCTTTTGGAAAGAATGACATTTTTATTGTGTTGATCCTGCCAATTTAAGAGCATGAGAGATCTTTCAATTTTCTGATAATTTCTTCAATTTATTTGTTCAGTGAGTTAAAGTTCTTGTCATTGATGTCTTTCACTTCTTTGGTTAGAGTTACCCAAAGGCATTTGATATTACTTGCAGCTATTGTAAAGATTTATTTTTATTCAGAACTGTCACCATTTGTGCATAGAAGGGCTATTGATTTTATTATTTTTTATTTATTTTTGAATAATGTCTCACTTTTATTCATGTATCCCCCTTTTCAAGCTCCCTTCCCCCTCTTGCCCCTCCCTGTCACTCTCTCTTCTCCCCATCTCCTTATCTTCTCCCCAGCAAGTGCAAGAAATCCCAAGGTCCCAAGGTGGCTTAGTTCAGCATCCACTCCAGGCAAGTCTGATTTCCTCATCCTAGTATTAAGCCTGGGTTAGGAATTTTTTAGTTTCTGAAGGTGTTAATCAGCTGTATAAGTTTTCTCATAGAATTTTTGGAGTAACTTATGTATCCTATCTTATTATCTGCAAAAAGTGAGTTTGATTTCTTCCTTTTTAATTTATATCCTTGATTTTATTTTATTGTCTTCTTTTTTAGAACTTTGAGTACTATATTGAATAGATATGGGAGGATAGACAGCCTTGTCTTGTTCCTGCTTTTAGTTGGATTGTCTTCAGTTTACCTTAATTTATTTTGATGTTGGCTATTGGTTTGCTGCATATTGTATTTCTTATATTCAGGTATGTTCCTTGTATTCCTGATTTCTCCAGGACCTTTATCATTAAGTGGTGTTAGATTTTGTCATAGACCTTTTCTAATGAGATGATCATGTGATACTTTTCTTTCAGGTTGTTTATATGGTAAATGATATTAAAAAATTTTTGTATGTTGTGTACCATTCCTGCATCTCTGGGATAAAGTTTTCACCCTCACCAGTCATGGAGGTATGCTGCCCATCCTCTCTAGCATGAGTTACCACTTATTTTTTGTTTGTTTGTTTGTTTATCAGAGGTATTCTGACAGGTGTAAGATAGCATCACAGAGTATTTTGACTTGCACTTTTTTTAATGGCTAAAGATGATGAAAATATCTTTAAGGGTTTCTCAGACATTTGAGATTTCTCTGTTGAGAATTCTCTATTCTGTACCACATTTTCAATTGGGTGATTAGATGTTTGATGTCTAGTTTTTTGAGCTCTTTATATATTTTAGTATTTAGACCTCTGTCAGATGTTGGATTGGTGAAGATCTTTTCCCAATCTCTTTTCTTCCATTTTTTAATATTGACAATATTCTTTGCATTACAGAAATTTTAAAATTTTATGAGTTCCATTTATTAGCACAGTCTTAGTGCCGGTGCTATTGATGTTTTTTTCAGAAAGTTTATTTTTTTTTCTGTGCCAATGCATTCAAGGTTATGCCCCACTTTCTCTTCTATCAGTTTTAGTGTATCTAGGTTTATGTTGAGGTCTTTGACCCACTTGGACTTGAATTTCTTGCAGGGTGATAGATAAGAATTTATTTGCATTCTTCTACATGCAGACATCCAGTCAGACCAGCACCATTTATTGAAGATACTTTTTATATTCAATTGTATAATTTTTAACTTTTTGTCAAAAATCATTGTCTACAGGTATGTGTAATTTTATCCAAAATTTTATTCCATTCCATTGATTCATTTTTCTGTTTTTAAAAATGCCATGTGGTACTCAATATTTACTAATATTTCTACTTCCCTGTGGCACAGCTTGAAATCAGAGATACAGATCCATACAGCAGTTCCCATACCATACTGGATTATTTTAGCTAGTCTTCATTTTTTGTTTTTCTACATGAAGTTGAATATTGGTTTTTCAAAGTTTGTAAAGAATTATGGTGGTATTTTGGTGGGGATTGCACTGAACTTGTACATGGAGTTCAGTAAGAGGGTTCTTTTTCTATGCTACTCCTACCAATCCATCTTCTCAGAGCTCCTTCTTCAAATACTGGAAATTCTTGTCATACAGATCTTTTACTTGCTTAATTGGATTTATACTAAGATATTTGATATTACTTGTCATTATTGTGAAGGTCATGGTTTTTCTTTTCACATTTGTATATAGGGGTATGATATTTTTTGCATTAATCTTGTATCCAGCCGCATTACTGAAGTCTTTATCAGCTGCAGGAATTTCCTGATAGAATTTTTGAGGTCACTTATAAATACTATAATATCATCTGCAAATAATGAAAATTTGACTTCTTCCTTTCCAATTTGTTTCCTCTTGTTTTTCTTTTGTTGTCTTATTGCTCTAGCTAGAACTTTCAGAAATATGTTGAATAGAAATGGTGAGAGTTAACAGCCTTGTTTTCTTCCTGATTTTAGTGAATTGCTTTGAGTTTCTCTCCATTTAATTTGACATTGGCTATAGGCCTACAGTACATCTTTAATATGTTCCAGTATGTTTATTATTATATCCCTTATCTATCCAAGATTTTTTTTCATAAAGAAGTGTCAGATTTTGTGAAAGATTTTTTTCAGCATCCAATAAAAGTGTTATGTTATCTTTTTTCTTTCAGTTTTTCTTTATGGTGGATTACATTGACAAATTTTTATATGTTGAACCAATCCTGTATTTCTGAAATAAAACCTACATGATCATAGTGGTTGATCTCTTTGATGTGTTCTTGCAATCAAGTTTCAAATATTTATTTGAAACATATTTTGCAGTAAAGTTCATAAAGTACATTAGTCTATTTTTTTTATTGTGCTTTGGTGTGGCTTGGGTATCAAGGGTTGTGGCCTCATATAATGAACATCTCAATGTTTCTTCTGTCTCTACTTTGTGAAATTATTTGAGGAGTATTTTTGTTAGCTCTTCTTTGAAAGTATGATAGCATTCTGCACTAAAACTATCTGTTTCTGGAAATATTTAAAATTTTATTTATTCTTTGCATCTCTCACAAGAAGCCTCCTCTGTCTCCCACCCCACTGCAAAATAAAATTTAAGAGAAAAATTGGGGGAGGGGAAGTCTTGACTTGGAAACTGCAGTGGGACTCAGTGAGTTATGTAGTAAACCCCTTTATCAATAGTTTTACATGCAGGCATTTATCAAAAACAATCATTTGTTTGGTCCAACATCTCTGTTCTCTGCTGTACTATTAATGCTAGGCTATTGTTGGGATTCTTCCTGGATGTTTGTTTCTTCCCTCTACTGTGAAGATCTTGAAGTCTTGGGTCCCCAGCACTAAATGCCTACCCACTGTACTCCAACAGGGTGAATATTGGGGTGGGTCAGTGCAAGTCCTGATTCTGGACCTGGGTAGTTGAGAGTTGGTCAGCCTTCCAGCTTTTCTATCTTTAACTCAACATGGGCTCTCAAGAATTGCTCTGGCCAATTTGTTATCTCTTGAAACAATAAGCAAGGAACACAGCCAGTTCTCTAGCTTTCAAATTCGCAGGGTTGGTTTTCCCACAATTACACCTTCAGGGTCAGCTCAACTGTGTTGTCCAGGTGACTTGTAAGAGATGTTCTCTGGAGTGTTGCAGCTAATGTGAGATCTGGAAAGCTACTTCTTCTGCTCTTATGACCTCAGAGTCAGTTCTCCTAACTGCCTTATGCACAGATGAGCTGGCGTATCTATTCCGTGCCCATGCTGCCACAAGACAGATGAGTTATAAGGACAAATTTTGGAAGACTTTTAATGACTGCTTCTATTTTCTTAGAGGTTAATGGTATGTTTATATTGTTCATCCGACCTTGTTTAGTGTTATCAGGAAAGCAGGTCTGCCTGAAGTGGATGCTGAACTAAGCCAGGGAATGTTGGGACCTCCTGCCTTGCTGGGGAGGAGATAAAGTAAAGGGGAGAAGAATGAATGACTGGGACAGACGGAAGAGTGAAGGGAGTCTGAATAAAGGAATACATGGATAAAAAATATGACTTTATTCATAATAAAAAAAATGAAAAAAGAAATTTGACCAATTCTTTTAGATGTCTATTTTTTCTGGAGTATTAGTTTTTACATGTAACCAATAATCCCTTATATTTCTTTGGTGTCTATGGTTATATCCCCCTTTCCTCTTCTGATTTTCTTAATTTGAATATGCTTTCTCTGCTTTCATTTATTTTGGATAAGGGTTTGTCTATCTTGTTTATTTTCTCAAAGAATCAACTTTGTGTTCCAATGATTTTCTGTATTGCTTTCTTTATTTCTATTTTATTACCTGCAGGTTTTACTCGTATTATTTCCTACCATCTACTCATTTTGAGTGAATTTTCTTCCTTTTGTTCTAAATCTTTTAGGTGTGCTATTAAATTGTTAGTATGATATCTCTCCAAATCCTTTATGAAGGCACATTAAAATTTGCATTTCCTTGACTTGTATATCTATTTCTTCTATTATGTCTTCAAGTGCTGAGATTCTCTCTTTTATCTCATCTGCTTTTGATGCTTACATTGATCATTCTTATTTGCTTGCCTATATTGTCTATTTGAAAAAATCCATAGCTTGTGCCTTTTCATTTTTTTTATTTTCATTTTTAGGTCTTAAAGAGTTTTATTCGCCTTTTGTGGCTGGCGGCGGACGAGGACGGTGTGCCATGAAGGCCTCGGGCACACTTCGGGAATACGAGGTAGTGGGGCGCTGTCTGCCCACCCCAAAATGCCACATGCCATCACTCTACTGAATGCGAATCTTCGCACCCAACCATGTGGTGGCCAAGTCCTGCTTCTGGTCCCAGCTGAAGAAGATGAAGAAATCATCTGGGGAGATAGTGTACTGCGGACAGGTGTTGGAGAAATCGCCTCTGCGTGTGAAGAACTTTGGCATCTGGCTTCGTTACGATTTCCCGCAGTGGCACACACAACATGTACCAGGAGTACCCGGACCTGACCACCGCGGGTGTTGTCACACAGTGCTACTGAGACATGGGAGCCCGGCATTGAGCCCACGCACACTCCATCCAGATCATGAAGGTGGAGGAGATTGTAGCTGGCAAGTGCCGTCGGCCAGCAGTTAAGCAGTTCCACGACTCCAAGATCAAGTTCCCATTACCCCACCCTGTGTTGCATCGCCAGCACAAGCCACGGTTCACCACCAAGAGGCCCAACACCTTCTTCTAGACCCAGAGACCCACCAAATAAAACTCCAAAGAGTCCTGCCTGGTTAAAAAAAATTTTATTCATTTTTTTCAATTGGTTTTTTCTTGGTTTTTTTGACATTATTTAAGAAATTTATTGATTGCCTCTAAATTATCTTTTCTATTCTTGACTTCTTTAAAGGGTTTATTTTCTCTTCAAGAACATTTATCATCTTGATAAAGTTGGTTTTAAGGCTATTTGCTGTACTCTCTTTGTGTTGAATATTAAGGGCTTACTTCATTGGGATTTTCTGATCTCCAATGACAATCTCCTACTCTGGTTATTGTTGATGGTGTTCTTACACTGATGTTTAGCCATCCCATTTGGAGTGATTATAGGTCTAGATGATGATTTCGTGGTTTGTCTTTGTTGAATGAGTATTGTCTTCCTGGTTTTTGCTTTCCTCTCTGGCCTTCTAGCTAGAGTGGCTTGTGATTGAGTAAAGCATCTCTGCCCAAGATTGTGGCTGGAGTTCTGATGGTCCAGATGCTCTTTGATCTATCAGGGCTTGCATACCAATTTAGGAGCTGAAGTCTTGGTAATGTACATAGCTACTTATCTGTCCAGGGATCCTCTGTAGTTTAGGATGCTAATCTGGCTTATGGTAGAGTAAGAGGTTTCTGCCAGAGGTACGAGTTGTGATATGATGAGGAGTAAAGGAGAGGTGGTTGTGATTTCACCAGGCAGGTGCTAGTAAGGTAGAGGACAGTCTTATATGTGGTTTAGGATGCAGAACTGGTCTACAGTGGGGAAGCAGGCTTCAAACAGAGGTATGAGGCCAGCATATGATGAACAGATGAAAAGCAGTTGGGGTTATGCTGAATGTTCACAGGCAGGGTGGTGGGGCAGTAATATCTTGAGTTCAAAGAGCTAGTCTGGTCTTTTCTGGGATCCAATTGTCAGTCTCTTAATCAGCATACATTTCCTAACAAAATTTTTTCATGAGATTTGAAAGCAAATCTATGGGCAGATATGCATAAATTTAGAAAATAATCTGATTCTATGTATCTTTAAAAAATAATGACATAGATTTATCCTTGGGGCCTGTGAGCTTTCCAACCACAGGTTGTTGGCAAGAATTGCCAGACTAGGCATGTGTTTTCTACTGTGGAGCTGCTATTAAATTAAATTGTAGAGTTCTTGGTTAACCTTATAACACTTGTGCCAAAATTGCATCCTTGGGTATTCTTAGTCACTCTGGTCATTATTTCAATTCACAAGGTTCTTGTCTTGGTAAAATTATTGATGACATTTTCTCCCTAGCAACCTGGTGTTGTGTACTATTTTACTCTGAGATTAAAATATATCTTCAGGGAAAATTCCTTAAGACAGACCTTAACTCAAAACAGTTTTAGGAAATCTCTGAAAATGACCATATTACCAAGGTTCCTACATTCCTAAGAGTATAAAGACTGCTGAAGTAATTCACAGACTAAATGTACTTCTTTGAAGAAGTTCAGACTGAGCACATGTAGGAGATCAGAAAATGCAGACAAGACAAGCAGACTGGAAGAAGTAGAGACCAGTCAGACTACCTAAAAAAAAAATAAATACCTGCTGAGCTGCAGGAAAGACACTGAATCCAATTGAGCCACCACAGAAAGACACACTTTAACCTGTTGAACTGCCTACAGGTGATGCAGTGTGCTCCAGGTTTCCAGCGGTCACCCATACTGGGGTGGGATTTTGGTAATGCAGCTATCTTCATGTCACTTTTGCTCTTGTTACAATCCCAGAAATAGAAGCAGGGGAGGTACTCACTCATTAGTGGATTTTAAACAAAAAGCAAAGCATACACAAGCTGCAAATCACAACCTGTGAACAGCTTGGGATCTGAAACACCTTAGACTGGCACCTTGGAGCCCATTCCCTCCGGAGAAACACCTGACCCAGTCTTGATGTTGGGATGAAGAAAGTGGAATTGCCTGCAGTGGATGCTGACCTAAGCTGCCTTGGCACCTTGGGACCTCCTGCCCTTGCTGGGGAGAAGATAAGGAGATGGAGAGAAGAGAGAGTGACTAGCAGGGGCGGGAGGGGGAAGGGAGTTTGAACAAGGATAAAAAAATTAGACTTTATTCATAATAATGAAAAAGAAATTTCTCACCCAAACTCCAATAAGTAACCCCAATATAACTCTTTGGTCAACATAGTTGGACTGATTATATTGACACTTTAGTCTGTCATTGGTTCTCTGTTGGGGATCAGAAGACATTTTTAAGCTTGCTCCAGAAATAATGTTTTGTAACATTTACAGCCTTCCAAAAATTTGAAAGCTAGAAGTTTGTGTAAAGTGTCTGATTTAATTATGACATTTTTCTTTGTGTATTTCATATACTTTTCTCACATTCACACTTATTAGCCTCTCCTTCTTCCCTCTGATCACCTTTTATTTCTAGTTTTTCTGTACTTATACCATATATATGTATATACATGCATATATATAAATTCCCATATTAAGATAGGCATATATTTTGTATATGAAGTATTTGTCTTTGTTGATATTTTGAAAAACTTCTCTCACTCTGGTTATGAAGAGCTCTTAATCTGCCTGAAGGCCTCAGTCTGACCTTTGAAATCTTGTAGGGAAAAGTGATACAGAGAATGGTTAAAAAATTCTTTGATACTCCAGTCTCTATTGAGTTTGAGAAACATGGAAATATATAAGACAAGATTTGATTCCATTGAGTTGTTTCATCTTCTTCCTTTTCTTTCTTTAGTATTTGGTTTAATTTGGGTACTTCAGAGATAAAGAATGTAAAGACAAACAAAACAGAAAAAAACAAAACAAGACAAAACGGCATGTAACAACAATCCTCTCCTTCATCCACTAAATGGAATCTTTGGCCATGAGTAAACTCTGGAGTTGAGTAAGTTCTTTTTTTTTACATCTGTGTTTTATCCTTCTGCTTTACTTAGATTGTCTTCTGGAGAGTAGGAGAACTGCCACTCTGTGTTGCCTGGTAAGCATGAGAAGGGTTAATTCACATTGAATATTAATCCCAGTTGTCCTCATATTGTATCCCTGTTCATATATGTTAGCTTGTGAGAGGATGTCTGGCTTTCCTGACCTGGTGCTCTCCTGAGTGTTTGCCTATTCTTCTTATCCTCCTACATGGCTCCCTATTTTTTTTTTTATCTCCAAAGTCTATATTCCAAGTACACTTATTCAACCATTGTGGCAAAGATGTCTTTGGTAGAAGGAGGAGGGAATAAAATAGATGGGCAAGAGTCTTGTAGAACTTCCTTCTGTAGTACTCTGAAATTCTACCAGCAGTAAGGCACAATCCTAAGTAAGAGAGGCCCATTAAATCTATACAATCTGCACAGTGGTTTTGGGCAGTAGGAGGAACTACTATTACCTTATAGGTAAGGCACTTGAAGAAATGAAGTACTGTACCAATGGTCACAGAATTGCAATATATGTCAAGCATATGAACACATGTGTGTGTATATATATGTGTATAATAAATAAAATACATCACTAGCTTAACATATGTGCATATGCTTGCTTATTTATTATTTATAATGTACTCATTGAAAATATTATGAAAGTAAGGAATTCTTTGTTTTTTATTGAATTCTTATGACTTAACTGGCATATAATTAATAATTGTTCTCATGAGTATAAATATTTCATTGTATGTAAACAGTTTCAGATAAGTAAAAATTATTGCTAATGGAGGTTATAGTCAATAGAAGATAGCAAAAGTACAAAATTTCATGTTATATTCTGTTTTTATATTTGTTAGATTTGTGTAAATTTTTATAATTTATGAAATATAGCTGTTTCTCAGTTTAAATTAAACAGTCACCTCTTTTAAATCTTCAAATACATCCTTGTGATGTATAAAAAAACAAAAAAATAGATTATCAGTGTCTGTATAGGTACTAAAGAGTGAAATAAGTATGAATGAGGCTTCTGAGGGAAAGAATGGTGGATACATTAGAAACTATTGCTTCCAAGCCATAGATAATATCTTACAAGAAATGCGGCAAGTCAGAGACAAGTCAGTTATAATGCACATCATTTAAGAATAAGTAAATAACACATACTGTGAAATAAGAAAAAACAAACAAGTGATACAGTATAATAAAAGGTCAAAACGAGAGCTGAGAAATCTTTATAAGTAAAACTAGGTAAACAGGTGGATATTGGTCACTCATTATGCACAGAATATAAAAATGCCCCGTCAGGCTCAGATATTGAAGGTAATATTCAACACGGAGTTATCATGTGATTCACATCCAGGAAGCAGGCAAGTGAGTCACCAGCTGTGCATATTTTTTTAAAAAACTTACTTTTGATTGCATTCAAGTATAGACTTCATACTGGAATGTTTTTATGTTAGTTGTGTCCTAAAATTTTGACTCCTGAGTGCCTCACTTAATTTAATCTTGTTCTGGACCTGCACCCTTTTTCAAGTCCTCACTAAAAGCTATTTTAACCAATTAGCAATATAGGTACATTAAATTAAAATACAAGAATCGATTTAATGTTTTTGTAACCTGTGTTTGTATTTGCAGATTTCTCTGGGAATGATATGTTTTGGTTTGTACATTAAGTTAGAAAGCTTCTCCTTTATTTATAAATTGAGGGGGAATTTAAGAATGAGTTATATAAGATGATTTAGTATTAAATTATATTTGATCAACTTGATGGATAGACTAAAAGTGAGGCAGAAATCATTTTGCTTGTGGCTATAGTAACCAGGTAGTTGAAGAGACCACATAATGGTGAAGAGAGAAAAAAGAAACATGAAACTGACAAGTTAGTATTTGGAGTGTAGTACTAATTCTGATTGTAATGAAAGAGACTCAGAGTCAGATACCAGGGAAAGGCTAAAATATTAGAGAGAGGAAACACCACAATCAGATCTCAACCAGCTATCTTCCAACTTCCTCAGCCTCGCTCTGATTGAATCTAATTGCTGCTGTTTTCCTAAACCTGCCTTAAATAACTTTCTTGCTGTACTCCATCCAGGTAAGGATTAAAGGCCTCAGATACTCTATTTGGTAGTCAGCCTTGAACTCACAGAAACACAGAAAGATCTGTCTCTGGAGTTATGGGATTAAAGGCGTAGGTCATCATACCCAGACCTAATTTCCCTGTGCTGAGATTAAAGGTGTGTGCTGTTGAAGCCCAGCTGTTTGACCTTGTACTGAGTGATCCAGAACTCTCTGATCTATGTCTGCCTAGTTTTTGACTGTGTGTTGATTCCTTGGTATTCCAGGTTTCATTAAATATGTAACATATCACCATAATGGAGAAGTTAACTTTTGGAATATCCACCATGATATATGAGTGTTCATCTCATGTTTATGATGAGAGATATAAGCACACATTGCAGAACAGTCATCAGCTGCAAAAGAGTAATTCAGGCTATAAGATGAAAGGTGGATTTTAATAGAGTATAAAACAAGAAAACAGAAAATTATGCCTGAAAAAATATAAAACTCTGAATTATGTAATATCTGAACAATTAATTTTATTTTGAAAATTATTTCTATATCCATTATCATTTGAACAACAGAAACTACCTTGGGAAGGGAAGGCACCATTATTATTATTCTTTCATACATAAAGAAACCAGAGCTTATAATTTTTAAGTTGTTTTAGTTAGCAAATCATCCAACTGAATGCATAGCTGGAGCACATCCAGCTGAATTTTAAAGCATTCAATTAAAAGAGAAACAGAGTAAATGTACTGTAGGTTTAATAAAAATATACAAAAGTGATGGAGGCCACCATGATTAGCCAAACCTTCATGCATAAAGTACCCATTTTATGTTTCAACAACTCCTATATTTATCTATGAAGCATATAGCTTTTAAAGAGATATTTATGATTTAATTAATAATTTTGCTATAAACACTATGGCTAACTGTTTAGGAGTCCTGGATAATTGGTGACAAAGAAAATGAATGCTGTATTGACTGATTAGCTTGTAATATTGAAGATTTTAAAATGATCCGTGCAAAATATGAAGAACTAATTGCTTGGGACTGGGAGAGATGGCTCTGTGATTTAAAGCACAGGCTGCTCATCCAGAAGGACACAGGGTTCTGTTGTCAGTAATCTCAGGGTGGTTCACAACTATTTGTAACTCCAGTCACCCCAGGGTCCAATGCCCTTTTCTGACTTTTATGAGCCCCAACATCCTCTTACGACCTTTCTGGACACTGCACACAATGGTACACAGATTGATATTGAGATAACCCTTATATATATAAAATAAAGTAAATAAAACGAAAAAATAAAAACAACTAGTTACTTTTAAATAATGAACAGCAAAAATCTTATCAGAAACATTCCTTCAATGTATTTTCCCATTAAAATTGATAATTATTGTGATGTAAACTTGTACATCACTATAGTAAACTATTCTTCAAATAATGAGCAGTTAGTGAAAAATACAATAACTGTTTTATAATGGGAACAATACTAAGCACTTCTGACATTCTTAATCACATGGGGAATTATTACTATTTGGAAGCTCAGAGTCAATGATTGCAACATTTTCTATTACTGTAAATAGTTCCTATTTTATTCTCAAATAATTTATAAGTACATCTTAATCCTGTCCTAGTTTTGAAATCAGAAAAATGTAAAAATTACTATTAAAATTATGGTGTTTATTATATTTTTAAAGTACCATAACACATAATCTTTAATTTTGTAATAACTAAAATTTTGCCAGGAAGTAAAGATGTTAACATTTATTTCATATTTCATCATAAAATATTGGAAAAATAAAGTTTATGGAGATTAAAACTAACTGACTTTAAATGATTAATTAGTAGCACTGGCTTCAATGTAAATAATTGATTATGAGAAATTGCATGCTTGCAATGGAGCCACGTGCTTTAGAAACATTATTTGATTTAATACTTGCAATGAACTGAGCATTATGATGCTCATTTTGCACATAATAAACCTTGAATAAGTAAAAAACAGTTCTGCAAAGCTGCACAGAAAATATGTAGTTGAAGTGGTTTTGAAGCTAGTTTTGACAATAAATCTTCCCTGTATGAGCCATTCAGTGATGTTTTATTGAATAGTCTCTATGACAAGGATACATTTGTGGACACTGAATATTAAATATTGTTATTATACAATTAATATAGAAGGTTATGGTATCAAAAACTACAGGACTAAAGCCTAAATGTTCCCTAAATATGCATAATACATGCATTTCTCCTCTTTCTGAGAACTGTAGTTCTAATGTATGAAACTGTATGTGATTATTTCAATAATGCTGGAAAGAGGGAGAATTGTGAGAGAAAAGGCCAGGATGGGATAATGGGAGATGAAGAAGTATATAATCAAAGTACACTTTGTACCTGTATAAAAATGGCATGATAGGATCATTATTTTATTGTAAATAAAACATGAAGATAGATAGATGACTGACAGATAAATCAATATTTTATAAGTAACAGAGCTGTAGATAATATAATAAATGGAAACTGGTAGAAACTGAGACTGGAAGACTATATTCTATAAAAGATAGGTTTCTCTATAGATAATAAGAAATTTTGAATTTGAGAGGACCAACGATGCTAACCTGGGAAGAAAAGTAAGCATATAAAATAATTCAGAGTACACTGAATATGTTTAGATAGTTACACAATAGTTGCCAAGTAAAATTATATTCATAATAGCAAGAACCAGGAAAAAACATAGATGCCTCTCAACTGAAGAATGGATTAACAAACTGTGGTACATCTACACAATGGAGTACTAGTCAGCAGTAAGAAAAAATTATATTCTAAAATTTACAGGCAAATGGATGGATTTGAAGAATATCCTCCTGTCTGAGGTATCACAAACCCAAACCCAGAAAGATAAGCAGGGGATGAACTCACTCATTAGTGGACTTTAAAAAAAAAGCAAAGCATGTCCAAGTTACAAACCACAACCACTGAATAGCTTGGGATCTGAAACACCTTGGCCTGGTACCTTGGATCCCACTCCTTCCAGTCTTAAGGTTGGGGTGAGGAAAGCACATCTGCCTGGAGTGGATGCTGAACTAAGCCCTATTGGGACCTTAGGACCTCCTGGCATACTGGGAAGGACATAAAGAGATGTGGAGAAGAGAGAGTGACTGAGAGAGATGGGAGGGGACGGGAGCTTGAACAAGGATATACACGGATAAAAAATATGACTTTATTCATAATAAAAAAGAAATCCAAAAGAAAATAATTTGGATGCAAGCTGAGTTTTTCAAGGAATTTAAATGCATCAGACTTTGAGGGTGTTAAAAGGATGTTCTGCATCCAAAGGGAAGGGTAAATTTGGAAAAGAGACGGAAGTAGGCATTGAAGAAGAAAGATGGGCTGAAGCTCCTAGGGCCAGTGGCAGTGAGCAGTGGGAGGTGGGATTCTGCCCAGAGAATCTGCAGAGCAGAACCCCAAGAAGAGGGAGCACTGTGAAGAAGTGGACAGCAAGAAGATTTTAAATACTTTTATTTTCTCGATAGGGCATAGTCCTGTCCTGTTAGTCCTATTTTTATTTAAGCAAAATATGTACCTCCAAAAATGACTAAAGTGTGTTTTTGTGGGCATACACATGTGAAAAATCAAGTTTATTGCCATATTTGATCGATGATTATGAGCACTAGAGCATCATGTGAGCACATGGCAGTCAGGAGACTCCTAAGCATATAAAAGTCCCAGAAAATTAGAAAAAGTTAAAAAAAATTCATAATACGAGGATTTCCAACCACACTGGACCTGGATTCTTTGAATTTGTGGTTCTTTATCCCAGAATTACATTATGGACTCACTAGATCATAAGAGATATTAAATTCTAGTCAGCCTTTTAGTTTTATTTTAACCAGCACTATTACCATAGCAAAGTTTCAGCAAAACAAAGACAGAAGTGTTCACTCAGTTTAGAAGATATTAGGGTATCTGTATTTGTCCTTATTAGGGAAGAAACAGTTTCTACCAGCACGTGGACTCATGCTTGTTGATGCATCCTGAAATCTACAACCTGGTGCACCCTGGACTGGAGACACTAGTTTGTAGAAGACTTCCTTTTTTATGGTAAAGTAACACTCTGACAAATTTCCTGTCTCTAATTTATTTATTTTTATTCTGCATCACTGGATGTTTGGAAACATCTCCCTATCAGTTCTATCTAAGTGAAAGTTTGGGCAATGTAACCTATTTGCCTGAAGCTAAGAGAAAATGTAGCATAAGCTATCTCATAAACCTTTTAATTTTATCCTTTTACTGTTCTACCAAGTTTATGTTTTCACAAAAACTATATTGAGCAAAAGTAATCTTAGAAATTTATTGCAGGAAATGTAGCTATTTTGAAAATGTTTTTGTTTTGTCTCTTTAATGTTGTACATGTGAGGTTTTTCCCCTGTGGATTTACTAAAACCTGAAGCTAGAAGAGGCAATACTATATAAAGAAAATTTAAATATACTCAGGTATTTCAATATCACCTCCACTAAAACTCTGTAAATCTACTTTGAAATAAATTTGATGGACACTAATGGGTCCTTATATCTGATTGAACTTGTGTAACAATTAGAAATTAGTAAGAAATACAATCTTCAAAGATAATAAAATTAATCTATTTTAAAAAATTTAAAAAAGAGAAAATTTTCTTGGAACCAAACTGTCATACTTTATTTGGTCACAGCAATAGTTTCAGTTATTAAATTACAAAGTAATTGGCTAGCCTGATAGTGGTGGCACACTCTTAACTCCAGCACTAAGAGGCTGAGCCAGAAAGATTTCCGTGACTTCAAGGGTAGCCTGGTCTACAAAGCAAGGACCAGGAGAGGCTCCAAAGCTATGTAGAAACTCTGTCAAACAAACAAATTAACTAACAAATAAACAAACAAGCAAACAAAAAAGTAATCTGCTTCCTAGAAAAACTCTTGAATGCTCCACATGTAAAAAAGTGACAAAGAAAAGGGACAATGATTTGTCATTGTATAAGATGGTGAAAACTTGGCTTAGGGGAATTGCCATGTCCATACAGTTAAGTTGATTTTAGAATCTGAATGAAAATGATTGAATAGTTGTTAGCTATTTTTATAGTGATTTCCATTAAATTAATTTTGTGAAGATAACTTACTCTGCTTTTAAAAATGTTTATGGGTGTGCTACATATACAAGAATGTATAATGCCCACTGACAACCTAAGAGGGTTTGTGATTTTGTGGAGCATGTATTGTGAGCAGCTATAAATCATCAATGGGTGCTAGGAACTGAGAAAGTATCTGAAAAAAGTAAACTGTACTCTAAACTGCTGAGTGAGCTCTCTAGACCCATTTTACTCTGTTTTTCAAATGACATTTCCTTAATTCGAGTCCTTTCTATAATAGATTATTGAATGGGATCGACTTTGTCTGATCAAGGCAGTTGAACTTTCTTTCTCAAGGGAGAAGGCATGGCTTCCTTACCTGCTTTTTTGTGTCCATATTTCACTGTGATAGGTTACAAACATTTAGAGATGAGGATTGGCACTTGGTTTTTTTGTGAGTTTACCACATGTCTACCTTTGTATTTGAAGAACAAAAGGTGTATTTTTTTGTCTATTTAAAAAGGAACTAGTAATAAGCATTTCTTACCAGAGCTTAATAGAGAATTTAATTCACAGCTTGATATATCTGATATCCATTTTCAATATTTCTATTTCAGTTTTATTATTGTATTGAAATTCATTTCAGGAATCTTGTTTTTATCATTCTACTAACTATGCCTTTTACAGTGTTCAAAATATTTATCCAATTAAATAATGCATAAATAATTAATATTTTTGTCTTATGTGCTATGTATTTTGAATCCTAGTATCTTTTCCTTGTCCTCTACAAAGGAACATTTATGATTCTTCTCATGACTTTCCAGGCAAAATCATCTTGTAAAAAAATTATTTCTTTTAACTTTTGAGATTCTAATATAATTACATCATATTTCATTTGTTATCACTTCTTCAAATCTCATACACTTCTCACTCTCTGCCAGGTTCATGGATACTCTTTACATATACATGTACATAAGCACATCTATATATACATGTATATATATATATATATATATACACATATGTGTATATTCCTAAGTACATAAATATAAACTGTTCAGTTTGCAAATTATTATTTGTATGCATGTTTTCAGGCTAACTCTTTGGTATTAGAAATCAAATTGGTGTACTTTTCCCTGAGGAAGATTAGTTTTCCTAATCTTGACATTCCTTAGTTGCTAGAGTTCTTTGTATAGGATTGAGGACTTTGTACTCTTTTTCCTTCTACTTTAGAATGGTCTGTAACCATTTTTCTTGTTCAGCTTGTTTTTAGGCAGTGAGACTTTCTGGGTATATCTTCTCACATTCCTAGCCGACAAAATATCATAATAAATCCCTGATTCTCTAACTCTCAACAATTTGTCCCCCATTTTTCATTGACTATGACCTATTCCTATTCTGCATAAATGTACTTCAAGACAGAGTCAGCAAACTTAAGTTTTACCACAGAAACTTAGTGGGATTTGTGGAAAATTTTCCATTTTCATCTGCAATATATACTCTGTTTCAAATGGAATTAAACAGCTATTGATTAAAAACACTATTAAAACCTAACCATAACCATAACCCTAACCCTTCTCTTCAATATATACTAAGTTGAAGACAGACTACATTGTATTTGTATCATTTGCTGATGACATTTTTGCCACATACCCATCTCTGTCACCAAATTTGCTTGTAAACATGGGAAATTTACACACATTGAATTTCAATTTACACTGGTAAATTATTTTGAAGTCTTTCTTATACTTGTCATAATATCAACTGCTAACTTCAGTGCTAATTCTAAAACTTAAAACCTCTTCAATTATATTTCTAGCAACTGTTGTTATCCTAATGTAGGGCCTAACCATCCATCATACATTGATAAAAATGTATACTGACTCCTCATGTTCTGAACTGTGTTTTCTATTTCTATTTATGACTAGAAAATTTGTAAATTCTCTTCACAAATTCCAGAAAAGAGAGTCTTACTTACTAGATTTCCTAATTATACCCAATCCAAGTGTAACTACCCCTGATCTATATTCAGCAATGACTTGCATATACCTGTTTGGCCAAAATGTATTTCAACAGTAATCCTTCACACTATGCAACTTCCATAATATAAACAAAAAAACTATAATTTTTATATTTTCCTGTCTAGCCTCTCTTCTAGTTATGTATGGTAATAAACTCTAATAGTTATGCAAACAACTGCTGAACTATTGCTTCTTTTTAATCATCTAACTTCATGACTTTACTCAATTAAAAAGACAGGTATATTTTCAATTATACTAATCATGTTGATAGAGAAACTGTTTCATTTTTATATACCCATATATATGATAAGAGAGTTAAATAACAAGTCTCTTGAATTTTTGACTAATTAACTTTTATGTTTTAATATAATACTGGATGGAATGTATTAGATGCAGTATAAGTTGGAAGTAGAATAAGGTATGAAAAGTAAAACAAGTGAATAGAATGCAATAGAATAGAACAGAACAGAATAAAGAACAGAATACTTCGGAGCTTTCAGAAGGTACTGCTGTTTACACTGATTGTCATGTTAGAATCTTGGCTCCTAATATTCTAGTATCCCTATGGTAGCAAATTAAACTTTGCAGCCTAGTGGAAGATGATTATAGGGCATATTCCAGAAGTGTGTTAGGTCTTGAAAGGCATAATTAATTTTTCCATCAAACACAGCCATTCTATATATTTTCAATTGTTTGAATGTAGTTATTTTCTTGTTCATTCTATGTCTTATTCAGAAGTCCTTGTCAATTTTCAGCACATATTACTTTGAACTTTATAACCACTGGAACTTCAAACCAAGTAAATTTCATTTTTAATTTCATTAGCCAGGGTCAGGTACTTTTCTACATCAATACATAAGAAATAAAATATTCTGTGACAATTTGTAGAATAAGTCATCCATTCAGCTAAAGGATGTGATTCTTATTTCCAGATAAAGACTTAGTTAGATGTCCCTATTCCATTTGTCTCTATCTCTATGACAACAAGCACAGAGTATCCATTATTCTCTGACTCCTGGGTAGCTCCATATTTCAGCTGATACAAAGTCAACTTTTGTAGAGATAGTGCTTCTCTCCGTCTGCTCTGATGTGATCACCAAGAAGACTTAAAGGAAAATTATTCTGCTTAGGTAGATAATTGATGATCATCAAGTGTCTTTCTGCATAAAAGACTTTTACTTCTAGAATAATTGCCTGAGGGAATCAAGAAACTCCTAGGAGACAGCCTGAATGCCTTTGTTTTATTCAACTTAATGTGTACCTTTTCCTCAAAACTTAAAGTATGAAGGGAAATCCTTGAATAGAGTGATGGCCTATAGGCCAGTAAATTTAATGAGAAATTTTTCTTTTTGAAGGCCTTCTGCTGATAGACTTGTGCTAAGTCTGCCAGGTCTTGACATAATAGGTTTACTGTGACATTCCTTAAATTAAAAAAAAAGCTAACAATTTACTAGGGCATATTAGTTGTAGAAGGTTTCGACAACTTGATTTGCTCCCTCTTAATTAGATAATGGTTGGTTCAAGCTGCAACAGCCTCCAGCAAGGATTATGGCTTATGCTCAAGGCCCAGAGACTTGAAATACAGTCTTAAAGCCCAGAGTGGTAAGGAAAAAAAACCCTACAAATACAGAAATAATGTTCCTTATCCAGAATGAAAGTCTTTTCCCACCTCCCTGCAACATATAAAAAAAAAAAAACTTGTGTAATGTAATTTTCTTCTACAATTTGAGAGATTAATAAAATAAAATATTCAAAGAATTGAACATGGTTTGATTAAGTTCCTTGTAATGCTCATTCATTAAGATAGGAACCAAGTCCTTTGATACTTGTCCAAAGTTCTTTTCATACAATTCTCTCTTCAAACAACTTGTTAAAAAGTATTAGAAACATAAAATGTTAGTATGATGCTCAACAGGATAATGTGTATGGAAACCAAAAGATAGAGGAACTGCCAAACATATTTGTCAATATTCTTTAATACCAGTCTGTACACCCACATTTTCCTATCCAACCCACTGATCAGAATTTTCCTTTTGTGCAGGCTTCATAGTCAAAGAATCAATACATCATTAGTTTTCAGAATGATGCTTTTTTTTTTTTTTTTTTTTTTTTTTTTTT
>PVIH01021126.1:0-30545 GCA_004025045.1 Sigmodon hispidus | reverse complement strand
ACAAATTGGAAAAGAAGAAGTGAAGCTATCTCTATTTGCAGATGATATGATTGTATACATAAGTGACCCACAAAATTCTTCCAAGGAACTGCTACAGCTGATAAACACCTTCAACAATGTAGCAGGATACAAGATTAACTCAAAGAAATCAGTAGCCCTTCTATACACTAAAGATAGAAGAGCTGAAAAAGAAATAAGGAAAACATTACTCTTCATAATAGCTGCAAATAGTATTAAATACCTTGGAGTAACTATAATCAAAGAAGTAACAGACCTATTTGACAAAAATTTTAAATTACTGAAGAAAGAAATTGAAGAGGATATCAGAAAATGGAAAGCTCTCCCATGTTCCTGGATTGGTAGGATCAACATAGTAAAAATGGCAATTCTACCAAAGGCAATCTACAGATTCGATGCACTTCCCATCAAAATCCCAACACAATATTTTTTGGACCTTGAAAGAACAATACTCAACTTCATTTGGAATAACAGGAAAGCCAGGATTGCCAACACAATTTTACTCAACAAAAGAACCTCAGGAGGTATCACCATTCCTGACTTCAAGTTATACTATAGAGCTATAGTAATAAAAACAGCCTGGTACTGGCATAAAAACAGACTTGTGGATCAATGGAGTAGAATTGAGGATCCAGACATTAACCCAAAAACCTATGAACACCTGATCTTCGACAAAGAGCCCCAGAATATTCACTGAGCACTCTATTGTGATCTCTCTCATTCTGCCCCTTCTCTCAAGAAGGAGAGTGATGTTTCACCTTGTGAATATTTATCAGGAATTTCTCAGTTTGAAGAATGCTTTATGAGATTTATCCTTTGACATGCCAGTGGATGACCTATCTTCATTTTCCATCAATCTAATTAATCATGAACCCAACGACCCTACCCTGAAGTTGAATCTTCAAAATTCATCAATCTGTAACAGGGCAGGAGAGCTAACAGATTAGAGCCCCAACTAAGCAACCAGGATGCTTTGGTGTCTGAATGATTGGGAAAGAAGGCTAGAGCCTTTATTTTTCTTCCTTTTTTTATATTTTGAAGGTTTTTCAAATCCTTTGATAGTCATAAGAAGTAATTAAACACAGTTATCTGCTCAGATACTAACAAATAAATCCAATATTATTCTCAGAAAAAAAAAAGCTGGGGACCTGTTCTATTGTTGGAATCCTCAAAGGTGCTAATGTGACAGCAAATTCCTAGCTCAGCAGCTGCCTCTGGAGCCCAAGGCAAGGAGGAGAAAAGACAGAGTGCTTAGTGCTTAGGGGAAATGTGTAGTTATTTGGGATTATTTTTCCTTCTTTAATTAACCCTTTCGCATATATCAACTAAACACACATTGAGAGAGCCTCAACTTGTAAAAAGTAGGTTTCTGTTATATCTCTATATGCCTTTAAAACTTGTATTATTTTTTTAAACTACCTAAAAAACTAAAACTCTTAGAGAACTATCTACATGTCTTGCTTTTGTAGGTAAAAATCATTTGGGCTAGGATAGACTCAATTTAACAACTCAAGAAAGCTTAAAGTTTAAGCAGTGATACTTGGTGTAAAAATATGCAGCATTTACTGAATTTCAAATGTATTCTAGAAGCTTTCTGTCCTGAGGATTTCCTATAGAAAGCACATCTCATCCTCATAGACGGACAAGGTTCTTGCCTCCTATGCAGACATGCTCATCACCACACTTTAAAGGAAAGATCTAAACCCAAGTCACCTGACACAGTTCTTACTTAGCAATTGAGCTTGTTGCCGCTTGTGAGGAATGTTTCTTCCTCTCTGGGAATCACTAAGGATAAAATCATTTCTAGAGCCCAAGTTATTCTCCTTTCCTGTAAACTAGAACCATATTCCTTTTTCAAATATTCATTACCTGTGTTTACTTATAAAGAAATAATATAAAGGTGAGGAGAAAATATTGAATTTGTTCAATTTTGTCACATAGAAATAGAAATACTATAGAAATGCAAAGCCTGAGTCTCTGGAAATATGCATAGTTGTTAGTTAAAAAAATAAAATGAACAGTTTCCTCTCTGGCCTAGATACTCTTGGCTCTTGCCCTCATTTTCCAGTGTGGCACTTACAGAAGCTTTAATAATGAGACACATGTGTCATATGTGATGGTTATTTTTGGTTGTCAATTTGACCATGTCTGGAATTGGGCACATCTGTGAAAGAGTTTTGGTTCCTTAATTAAGTTATTTGATGTGAGAGGACCTACTCCAATCCAGATTTTTGACATGGAAGATATACCTTTAATCTAGATCTTTAGCTATGGAAATATCCACCTTTAATCTGGGCCACACCTTCTGCTGGCACAGCCTTTATAAAAGACATGGAAAAAGGAAACTTGTTCTCTCTTTGCTTACTTGCTTTCACTCTTGCTAGCAAGTCCATTTCTTCACTGGCTTCACTTCCATCTTATAGTGAAGACAAGTAGAGATATCCAGCCACATGGACTGAATAACTAGTGGATTCTAGGTAGGTAGGTAGATAGATAGATAGATAGATAGATAGATAGATAGATAGATAGATGATAGATAGATAGATAGATAGATAGATAGATAGATAGATAGATATTCTATAACTTTCATTCTTCTAGAGAACTCTTCATAATTCATACCTGAGCAAGATATCCCCCTATAGGGACTGGGCTCCAAAAAGCCAGTTCATGCACTAGAGATAAATCCTGGTTCCACTGCCAGAGACCCCACCTCCAGCTAAAAGAGGGACTTGTAGAAGTCGGGTGATTATTGAAGTTTTAGCTAAAATCTGGCTCACAGTAGGTCCACTGAGTCCCTAAGCCTACCTACAGCTCCTGCTGAGCATCATATCTGCCAACAGCAGAGATGAATACTGAGCCCCTGATACGGCCCATTTCCCTGGGGTAGCCAGCTGGCCACCCTGTGGCAGGTTCACTACATTGGACCATTTCTTTCCATGAAAGATCAATGATTTGTTATCTAGTGGAGTAGATATTTCAGGAATAAAAGTATAGGTCATTCCCCCCTCCCATAAGAGCCGAGACCTATTGAAGTGCTTGCTGAGGGTGGAGGAAATACAAAGTCAGTAAAGAAGGAGGTTATAAATACCAGCTAAGACCACATGATAGAACAAGGATCACAGTAAACATGAGTGGTTCTGTTGAATTTTGTAAAGAATGTGTTTATACAAATATTTAGCTTTTCTTTCCTCAATTTCCTTAGCATGTAACATCAATTAAGAGAATACCAATGGTTATCATATTTATACTTGAGATAAAAAAGAATGTCCCTCAAGGGATATTGCCACCTATTCTAAATTTATAGTTCATTTGTAATTGTGCAAGGAATAGTTATATCATGCAGTATAATTATGACCTGGTTAATTATATAATGAATTTACAATTGCATGTGGAATGGTTATATCATGTTAGGCCTAATTATGACCTAGTTATTGTTAGCATTTGGAATTAAGTATGACATAAGGGAATATGGTTGTGTGTCAAGCTGACAAGGGGTGGACATGTGATGTCTATCATTGGTTGTCAACTTGAGTACATCTAGAAGTAACTAAAACTCAAATGGGATATGGCACACCTATCAGAGATTTTTCCCCTAATTAAATCCTTTGATGTGGGAAGACCCACTTGAACCCATTTTTTTTTTTGTATTTTTATTAACTAATGTTCCCTCAGCCCATTCACAGTTTCCCCCTTCTCTCTTTCAAGTTCCTTCTCTTAACCTCCCCATCCACTCTACCTTCTTTCTCTTAAAAATAAGGCAGGTTCTGATATCAGCCAGCCATGGCATAACAAATTTGCAGTAAGATTAGGCACATCCTAATTAAGTCTGGGCAAGGCAACACAGTAGGACAAATGGGTCCCAAGAGCAGATAACACAGTTAGGAGTCCCCCAAGAAGACGAAGCTACACAACTGTGACATATGTGCAGAGGGCCTAGGTTCATTGCAGGCAAGTTCTCTGGTTAGTAGTTCAGTCTCTGTGAGCCCCTATGAGTCCAAGTTAGCTGATTCTGTGTTTTTCTTTGTGGTACCCTTGCCCTGCCTGCCCCAGGATCTTATAATTCTGCCTCTCCCTCTTCCACAGGATTCTACAAGGTCCACCTAAAGTTTGGCTGTCTGCATCTGTTTCTATTAGTTTCTGGGTAAAGCCTTTTGGATGACTATTGGGCTAGACAATAATCATCATATTGTATACATGTGGAAGAACGTCATTAGGAATCATTTCATTGACTTTTTTCCCAGTTATGTTTAGTTCTATTCTAGGTCACTGGGCTGTTCAGACTCTGAGCCCTAGCCCTCCAGGTAGTGTCAGGGATATATATATATATATACTAACGTCTCAAACTGGACCTATCATTGGTTGGCTATTTCCATAATTTCTGCACCACCTTTACCCTTTCATATCATATAGGCAGAGCAAATTGTAGATGGGGTTATGTGGTTAGGCTGGGGTCTCAATCCTTACACTGTAAGTCTTGTTCTGGTTATAGGAGATGGCTGGTTCAGGCTGCATATCTTCCAATCCTAGGAGTCTTAGCTAGGGTCACCCTCATAGATTCCTAGGAATTTCCACTGCAATAAGTTCCTAGTTCATCTCAGAGATCAATTGCCTCTCTCAGTATCCTCTCCCTCAACTTGATTCCTGCTGTTAGCATCCCATGCCTCCACCCAGGACCCTAACCCACCCACCTGTGATGTCTATTCTATTTTCCCTTTACAAGATTTTTGTGTTCCCACCCTCTGAGTATTTCCTCTTGCTTAGCTTCTTTGGCTCTAGGGATTGTAACATGGTTATTCTTCACAGCTTATATCCACCTATGATTGAGAACATTTCTATCATATTTGTCTTTCAAGATCTGATCAGCTCAGATTTTTGAAGTAGGAAGATAAACCTTTACTCCAAATCTTAAAGATTACCTTTGATCTGGGCCACACCTTATGTATACAGTCTATAGAAAAGACATTGAAGGAGAAAGCTTGCTCTTTTCTTTGCCTGCTAACATTGACTTCTGCTAAGCAAGCCCACTCTTTTGTTAGCGTTAAGGCCTACTTCTTTGGGATTCCAGCGCATACTGAAAACCATCAGAGACATCCAGATTTGAAAATCAAACAACGGGATTCTTGGATCCCCTGTGGATAGGCTAGGCATTCATTTTTGGATTTGCTGGACCACAGCTTATTTTAATAAATTCAAAAGATAGGTAGGTAGGTAGGTAGGTAGGTGGTAGGTAGGTAGGTAGGTGGTAGGTAGGTAGGTAGGTAGATAGATAGATAGACAGACAGATAGATACATACATAGATAGATACATAGATTCTATTAGTTCTGTTCCTGTAGAGAGCCTGGACTAACACATCATGTCAATTTAAAATACGAATAACACATAGAATATATACTCTTTGTTTTTTAATCCTTGTTTCTGGTTATTATTTAATGAAAGTATTAAAAAGTCATTGAATTCAGATTTAGTTCAGTTGTACCAAGATAGTAGTAGAACATAAGCATTTCCATCAGTGGGCTGTCTGCAAAATATATACTTACAATATTAAAGCTGGGGAATGAATCAGAAATCTGAAATTTATTCTGAATACAAAATGGCATATGTTTCACTCCCAGTTAATTGGCTTTTGACTCTGTACTCCATTCAGATCTTTGAGCTCTTCTGAATTACTTGCTGGAAAGAAGGAAGTCATATTGTCTATGTCTAAGTTGGTTCTTAGAGCAGGCAGGGTGAAAGGAACTATTCCTACTAATAACCAAGTCAAGTATTAGAAAATATTCCATGGATCATTGTTTATGGATCTGCATTTAAAATGTTTAATTTGTGCTTTAATGAGTGGAGGAAATTTGTGAGAATTTAACAGTACTGGTTTCCTAGGACTTTTTTAGTGTATTATTAGTCTTTAAAGAGAGGTATTTTTCTCTCCTCCTTTGTAAACTATTGTTTCTATTGCTAATGGAAAAATACTCTCACTCTAGTTTGCAGGATGTCAATGTGACCTGAAAATGTGTGAAATAGTCCAAGACACTATGCTAGACGAAGTCTATTCACCTCAACAACAAACATCTCTAGGAAAAATTACACTTTACATATTCAAAAGAGTAATTTTATATTTAAAACTAAAACTATATGAAGAAGTACATTCCTCCTTGACTCCTTCTAGCTAATAAATGGAATGATTCCATGATGCTAAAACATCAAACATACGTTGGTCACATGTCTTCTCCATCAGAATTCAAGAAAGTCGTGGGATTCTCCTGCCTCAGCCTGACATGTACATGCTTTGTGCAATGGCATACTTACAGTTAGATTCTTATGACCCAAACTTCAGTGGGTTGGAATGCTTAGAAGAAGACTCTTGGTTGGCATGTAAGAGCTAGTCTTTTCACTCCTCATAGTACTCAAGTGTAGCGGGAAATCATGGATTGTACAGGTGTGGGAAGGGTATGGTCTGCGGAGACGGAAGCAGAGCGCGGAGAGAGGCGGGTCTTCCGGTCCCTGGGCGCAGCGAGGCGGGGTCCCTATGGTGGCTTGGCGCGTTGCTAAAACTTCATTTTATAAATAATTCTAACAAAATAAACCTTATTTAAAACATACCTCTTAGTGGCGAGTTTTTACCATAATACTCAAGGTTTTTCTATTCTAAGTGGGTAATTTCTGAGCCACTACCAATGCAGGATGAAATTGTAGAATACCAGTTCCCAGATGGGTGAAGGGGGTGGAGGACAGATTCATGTAGCGAACCCTTTTATGAGTTGAATTGTGTCCCCTGGCATTTTAGAATGTAAATTTTTTTTAAAAAAAATAGGGCAACTGATTAAGATGAGGTCATAGTGGAGTAGTATATGCCCCTGATCCCATGTTTGTGTGAAGGCTGAAGTCCTGTGTCACAATATAGGAACTAACAGAAGCAGGAAAAGCCAGAAACAACTTCTTTGCAAGTACTGGAGCTGGTCCTGGAAACACTTTGATATAAGCTTTCTGGTTTTCAGAACCATCAAGTAATAAATACCTCTTTTAAACCAGTTTTTTGTGGTTTAACTTGATAGCCCCATGAAAGCATTTCATACTATTCCGACTACAGTTCCTTTGACTTTATATTACTTAGCTTACTCACCTGGCCTTTATTAGACTTTCAATAAATGTCTATAAAACTAATTAATTAAATAATTACTGTCAGTTCTTCTTTCTCTCTCTGACCTTTTAACTGGATCTCCTCTGAGGGTTGTGATGGCTGTTCTTGCTTATACTTCCTATGTGGTCTCCCTGGAAAATTCTGTATAACTCTCACATATTATTGGAAGTCATTTAACAAACCATTACAGTGGCTGGCCATGAGAAGCTTCTCCATCTCCATTCTGGCCATGTCTAAGAAGATACTGCATTGGACCACACTGGTCCATAGACTCACTCTACCCAACAGAAGAGGAATAGCTGACCTAATGAGAATAACAATTTGGCTTATTTAGCTCAGCTCCTCCTTTTTCCTCTATCAAAGTAATCCCGCCTTTTGATATTACAAAATGATAATTGTCATATGCAAATGTGTTGCACTTCATCTTTTGGTGCACTGGATGAATCAGCCTGCTGGTGGTGGCTTGGATATACTCACAAGACTAGGTGTTCTATTTTGCTTTTAGGGAAATAGGCTCTGTCTCTAATAGGAAGGCTTCCCCTGGTTCAGTGCAGCTGATAGATAAATTAGCCTGCTTCTGGGCTCACCAAAAGCTCCAGATTCTTGCTGTGAAATGTATTTCTATGTTAGCCTTTATGAATAACAAATATGAGAGTGTTATGATTCTCCATTCACCTCATTCATTTTTTTCATCTTATTTTGTTCAGACAGAGGAGGCAGATGCTGTTTATTGCTTCTCTCTCAACCAATTCCCAAAAGCCTGAACAAAGAGACTTTTTCTCCCCTCCATTAAAACCTGTAAAATATTTTGCACACTATAGAAATTTAATTTATCTTTGATAATGTGGTGATTGATTAAAGGTAAAGAAATGTACATAAGCAAGTGGGTTAAACTGGGGAGACTTTGTTGCATCATCCCTTGGCACAACAATGAATAACACTAACAGTTAGTTTTGGCATCTTTAAAGATGAGTAAGTACTGAACAAGGGAAGAAGCTTGCATCCTGGTGTGCAGCACAATATTCTGGATGATGCACAGTCATACTACGACTGATGCTTACATGTGTGACAAGCTGCTGCAACAGACTCTAAAGACAATGGCGGCATGCTCTCACACTGCTGCCTTTGTGTACATGCTCAAGAGTTTGAATCTGTGAGAATCATTAATTGACTATATCACTAAAGACTATATCATTTTCCTGGTTACCCCTTTTCAATCCCAGCCAGTGAATATTATGTATTCTTAGGTTTCCTAATTCTGAATAAATGATGTACTACAACTCTCCTAGATCAATACAGATAAGAAAAAAATTGGACCAAACAATTTATATTGAGACAAAAGCTCCATTCTATATTACTAATTTACTAGGTAATCTTTATCAATTTGTGAAACCTTAAAAATAATAGAGCCAATGAATGCAAAATGATATAAAAAAAATTTCTCTCATCACTAGCCTCATTCCCAAAGCTGACAGTTTAACATTTTCCCCAGCTATTTTAAGTTCTATAAAGCTATGTGTAATCACATATATGTACATGTATATATATATATATTATATATATATATATAATACTACTAACATATCCCCTGAAAATTAGTCTTCAACCTTTCCAGGTCAATAGATCTGTAGCATTAATTTTATTGTTTTAAATTTATTTTTACATGATTATGATAAACACAATGCACTGATCATATTCTGAATAAATAACATTATAGCAGTTCCAGGATTTTGTCACTGAAAAATACCCTGCAATAAATACACAGCAATGCCTACTCAATGAGACATTTATTTCTAGATCTTCTCCAAGTAGGATAGCTGCATCAAAGCATATGAGCTTTGTGTGTGCATTTTTTGCCTAACTAGCTATTGTTTATTTTCAGTTTTCTGTTCTCAAGATGGAATTGCCATCCGCACATCACCACTCATTATATTTCTTTACCTGTGAACTTAGGAATATGCTTCTCTCAATTTAAGGCTGAATTGTTCCTTTGCATGAATTTCTGTAGAATCTTCTTTATTCTTTTACTCCGGGTTTCTTTTTCTTGCTCTACGCAGTACTGCTACACTCCAATAAATGCCTGTGTTCTGTTGTTAGTGGGAGATAAGCTGCACTGGAAAAGCAAAGGAATAATTATCTCATATTTAACATTAAGAAACAGTACAAAAGTAACCTCTATGAAGTCCACCTCTTGACCAAAATGTTTGTTCAATAATCCCATCCCACACAAACACAGACCCTAAATTATCTTATCGCCTATGCTCTGATGCACCTCTGGAGGAAACCTTCAGAATATCTTCATTTCCATTTTTAGTTCCCAAACCTGAACTTTACAGCACAGGAGCAATGTCCATGCTTCAGCAGACTGTCTATGTATTTTTTCTTCTTCTTTAAAGCATATCTTTAATAAACTGTAAAATTTCACAAAATGTTAATCCCTATTTGCATATAACTGTATTACACTGGATTTAGTTTTTCTTACTTTCTGTATTTCTTTCCTCTTTCCCTGTATTCTGATCAGGTACCAAAGTATGGTAGAGTCATCTTCCAATGGTGTCTATAGATATATGTGACCCATCTATGTAGAGAAGTTTGCTTGCTTAGGTGAGACTGAGTTTGTCCAGATGGATGGGACTCTCAGCATAAAGTTCCTGGGTTTTGTTTTTATTGACTCTTTTGGGCTAGTAAAGAGGTTATTCCGATATATTTTAGCTCAGCATTATATAGAAATAGGGTGAACTCTTGTTCTAGTTTGTGTATTTCCTAACATGCCATCAAATTTCTTCAGTGTGTAACCTGCTAATATATATTTTTAACATTTTAGTAAAGAATTTTTAGATGTGTGTGGGATTCTGTGTCTCATCAATCTGACTTTAGATTAAGTGTAAATGAATACTTAGATAATTAGGTAAATTTACTCTGTTGTTTATTGGTAGCCTATTTATTACCCATCTCTTCCCCCGCCTCTCTCTCTCTCTCTCTCTCTCTCTCTCTCTCTCTCTCTCTCTCTCTCTCTCGTGTGTGTGTGTGTGTGTGTGTGTGTGTATACTCATGAGTTTATACCTTTACATGTACTCAGAGGCCAGAAGATGCTATCAGGTGTCTCATTCTAGCCCTCTCTACACTATTCCCTTGAATCATGTTATTTTACTGGTCTTAGAGCTAGCTGGGTCTCTGGCTAGGGTGACTGGCCAGAATGCTCCAGTGATCCTCTCATCTCTGTCTTCTATAGTGTTGGAACTACGGGTACAGTAACAGGTAGTGTGGCCATACCTAGCTTTTTATGTTTGTGATGGGGGAATCCAAAAATAATGATCAGTTTCCAATGCATGTGTAGTAAGTACTCTAACCCATGGAACCATCTCCCCAGCACCCCCATTTATGCCATTGATAAAACAATAGTTTTATTATTTGTGTGTGTATGTTTGTGTGTGTGTGTGTTTGTGTGTGTGTATGTGTGTGTGTGTATGTGTGTGTGTGTATGTGTGTGTGTTTGTATGTGTGTGTGTATGTGTGTATGTGTGTGTGTGTGTATGTGTGTGTGTATGCTATTTGTGGGGTGATGGTAGACAAGAGTGAATAAGGTTCCCTATCCACAGGCTGGACTTTCAGGTAATTGTAAGCCACCTGATGTGTGTGCTGGAAATGGAACCCGTCCTGTGGGGGAACAGCGGGAGCTCTGACCCTTAGAGCCATCTGTTAGCCACTGCTTGTTTTTATTTGTAAACTTTATAGTCTTTATATATCACGTTCCACACTATATTTTGCCTAAGTTATGTGTCTTTAGCTTTTGTTCTGACTTTTCTGTGCCTACTGTAACAACTACTGAAAGTATTTATCTTAAAGTAGCTCTGAAAGCAACAAGTCTGATGTGGGCCACCACAAACTAACATCAAGGTGTTGTCAGAGTTGGCTTCCATCCTGGTGTGTCTCAGGAAGGAAGTACTTCCTCCCCTGTTCTGTGATGTAGAGGTCACCCAGATCCAAAACCAACCAGACCACACTATCACCATCTCCTCTGCAGTCAGGGTTCTTTTTGACATTTCTGTCTGTCTCTTTGACTGTTAATGTCTTTTGTGATTATAGTGAACCCACTAAAATAATCAAAGATAATCTTCTGCTTCAAGGTCTTTTGTTATAAGAAGTTCGCTAGGTATAGTGGATATTAATCACTAGCAACTGATTATATGAAAGATTAATATTTATTAAGAGGTTATATGAAACACTCACTGATATAAAAGATTGAACAGTAGGGAAATTCTTAGAAAGTGGGACTGGTCCACATGGAAGAGTGGATCAGATCCTCTCTCCAAAGAGCACAAGGGAAAAAACAGGAAGAAGAAACAATATGCAGGTCTTAGACTGGCCTGACCATGCTCCATACATGGGTCTTCAAGACCTAAAGGCCACACCTCTAGGTCAATATGAATAATGCCTGGTTCCCATTACAGTCTTTTATTTAAAAATATCTGCAAATATTATTTATCCATATAAGGTAAATATCCTCATGGTCTAGGCATTAGGACAGGAACATCTTTAGATTATTAATATTTGGTCTTTTTGTTAAGAAGAGATCCTTACAGTGTATCTCTCCTATTGAGTAAGCAATAGTATTTAATTGAATGGTAAAGAACAATGATGAATAAATAGTGAACTTATATCAGTGTACTGATAACTTTCATAGCTTTTTGTTATTATGTCTGTTCAAAACTATTCTCATTAGCTTTTGTAGTACTTAATCCACGATGCAGCAATTCCATACTTCTTCACATTTTCTGTGGCTATAGCAACTGATCACAGGCTCCTCTTCTTGCAGAATCCAGTGAACATGAAGACAGAAGTGCAGGTGCCTCAGGGGAGACACCCTCCCAGCCTTACCCTGCACCAGTGTACAGTCAGCCTGAAGAACTCAAGGAGCAAGTGGATGATACAAAGCCAACGAAACCTGAAGAGAATGAGGACTTGGATCCATTGCCTGATAACTGGGAAATGGCCTACACAGAGAAGGGTGAAGTCTACTTCATCGAGTGAGTTTCACGCATTTCCTTGAACATGGCCCCACAGATATTAATAGTATTATTAATGTAAATATGGTCACATTAAACAAGGGATTATTATTGATTCTGCTAACAACTCAAAAGTAAACAGTTCCTCCACAGTCTGGAATATCAGAGGACAGAGGAATCTCATCAGCCTTTTTGTTTTTGTTTGTTGTTTTGTTGTTGTGTTTTTGTTTGGTTGGTTTTTTTTAAGACAGGGTTTTCTGTGTAGTAACAGTCCTGACTGTCCTGGAACTTGCCTTGCAGACCTGGCTGGCTTTGAACTCACTGAGATCCTCCTGCCTCTGCCTCCCAAGTTCTGGGACTGAAAGCATGTACTACCACTGTCTGGCTGTTAGGCCTTGAACTTACTGAGATCCAGAGGGTTTTGTTTCCAGAGAGATGGAATTTAAGGCCTGGGTCACCACTCCCTGAGCTTCATTTCTGCCTTGTCCTCTGATATTCCAGACTATTTTTATTACATATACAATATATCACCACTCCATACAGATAAGAATCCTAGAATATAGCTACGGTAGCAAAGAAAAATTAAACAGCTATACTATAAGACTCATAATAATGAAATATTAAAGAGATAAATCTCTTCATTATTATTTTCAGGTTAAAAAGACTCTAAGTCAATGATTGTCAACCTTCCTAATTCTGCAATCCTAATGCACCACTGACCTTATGGTGACCACCCAATGATAAAATTATCTTTGTTGCTACTTCATAACTTTAATTTCTGCAACTCTTATGAATCATAATGTAAATATTTTGGGAGATAGATGTTTACCAATGGGACAGTGACCCACAAGTTAAGAACTGATGCTTTAAAGGGTCCTTAAAAATGTTTTTCTTCCTCCCTCACAAGCATATGCTTCAGATGAGATCTTTCTCGTTCTTTATTTCTAGAAATGGCCACCATTATGTTCAGGACATGAGTAGAATGCAGTTGTTTCAAGCAAAATATTTGTTGGTGACAAAATCACAGGTTTTCTCAGTTGACTCTGAGTCATGTCAATAGGATAATCTGTGTAACAACCGTATTCTTTCCAGTGATCTCCACTGTGCTGGTTACTTATGTTTACTAGCTTCTCTGAAGTCAGGATGTTGGTGTTCGCCACTTCTCCAAGCAGAATATTCACCATTAATTTACAAGGGATGCCCAATCCAATCTGGTGTTCTTTCCAAACTTTTTTCTAGAATATTTATGTTTCTATATCCAGCTTCCATATTTATTTTGCTATTAAGACAATATTTAAAATCATAATTTACATAATTGTCCATATTTAGCAACATAGAAGATTCTGATTTTATACATGTGTGCAATGTATAATCATATTATTGAGGTAATTAATTAATGTTTCCATACTTTCATATGATATCATTTGTATATGTTGAGAACCTCCAACTCTCCCCTCCAGCTTTATATAATAGATAATTAATAGCTATAAACTGTATGAGTCCTATCATTCCATTCACTAGAAGAAAAAGACCTCTAAATTGAAGATCTTGACCCAAAATTAAATCATTGAAATGAATAATCAACCAAATGTTAACTGGAAATAATAAATACTAAAAATATTACAAAAATATATCAACTCATTCCCTGTGAGTTATATGAACCTCAAAGGGAAAAAATAATAAAAATAGAAATTCTCAGTGTTGGGAATAGATAAAACATACAGATGCTCTGACTACTCAGGAAAGATATTAAAACTGTGTTCCCTTATCCAGCCTACAGTGATTTATAACTTAGCTCTCCATAGGCAGAGCTCAGTTGTGAAATTGAAATGTTACCACATACCTGTATTTAATTCTCACATGAAGCTAGAAACTTCGATACATGTGGCCCAAGGAATCCATAATCAGGTAATTACTTGGTACTCTGCTTGACTCCAACATGGATGAGTAATGTAGTGTTTTACTAAAATGAATCACTAACCTCTGTATTTTGGCAAATCAGTTTATTTTTTTAAAGAATAATGTTTCTTGCATTATTTTTATTTATATGATCAATGATAGTGAGCAACGTATTATCAGTTAGGTGAAAGGAGGAAGTTATATAGATTTTGTTAAATATAACCAATTAACAATGCTAGAAACATTATTTTGACATTGATGAGAAGAGCATTATATCACCACAGACCAAGTCAGACAATGACATTCAGAGCACTAAATGTTCAGAGCAATGAGACTGATGAATTGCATGTATTAGTTATGTAACAGAATAAATAAAGATAATGTGGAAATGAGATAAAATATACAGATACAGTTGATTAAAGAATTATTTTTATATAATGTTTCCAATAAATAGCTGTGAAAGCCTTCTTGATTTGTATTTGTAAAGTAACCTTTGTCATGTTGGGGGACTGTGAGGAAAAGAAATTTTAGAAGGCAGAAGCCATGCCCTACATTTACAGTAAATAACGGGGTCCTGTCTAGGAGTGAGAGGAGATAATGAAATGATTCCACTGTCCTTCTCCTCAGTCTGCCAGTATTGCTAGTCAAAGACTCATAAAATTTTTATTCGTGCTGTCAATCTTTTTTTTCTTTTTCATTTTTCTTTTTTAATTTACTTTTATAGAATAGTCTTTTTTATCCATGTATCCCCTTGCTCTCCCTCCCTTCCCCCTCCCGGCCCCTCCAGGTGAGCCTTCAACCTTCCTTCCACCCATTCCCTCATCCCCTTCCCAGAAAGGGCAAGAGATCCCAAGGTGGATCAGCTCAGCATCCACTCCAGGCAAGACTGGGTTAGGTGTTCCTCTTCAGGGAATGGACTCCAAGGTGTCAGTCCATGCACAGAAACACAGTCTGATCCCTCCCCTTGAGGCTCCACGTACTGCCCATGTCAGTGCACAGTTGCCTATCCTTGGAAGGTCTGGTCCTTTTCCTGGTGGTTCCCAGGTGGCTGCTCTTGATTCAGTGAGCTCCCTAAAGCTCCAGCCAGTCATCACTGTGGGAATTTTCTTCATAGTACCTATCACCTTGCTCATATAGACTCTCCTCCCCAACTCTCAGCTGGACCAGGAACTCAGCCCAGTGCTCAGCCGTGTATCCCTGTCTCTACCTCTATTCATTATTGGATGTAAGTTCTGTGATGGCAGTTGGGGTGGCTATTCATTTGATTATAGGGAAATCCTGTTTAGGTAACACTTTCACTGTTGGTTGGAGACCTAGCCAGGGACATCCTGTGAGTTCTTGGAGGTTTCCCTAGCACCCACATTGCATTGACTTCCTCTATTAAGATCTCCATCTTCTCTCTCTCTCTCTCTCTCTCTCTCTCTCTCTCTCTCTCTCTCTCTCCCCTTGTTGTTCCTCTCACTCAATCATCTCCTTCTCTCAGGATTTCCTGTTAATCTTACTATCAGGTCAGGAAAGAGAGACAAATTGTCCTAAACAGCAAACAATATTTGAATTTTATGATACTATTCAGTAAACGATAAGCCTAGACAAGACCTTACTTTTCTATTGCTCTGAAGCCATGCAGGTTCTGCTTTTGATTCTGGAAGCCCAAGTAACTAAGAGTTATTTTTAAATACACACACAAAAATAATAATAATGAAGACCCTCATCTCTGGGTTAATTGGGGGTAATGTACTACAAAAATCCTTGAAAATGGCTGCTTACTTTTTATCTTGCTAGGTCATTAGTCCTTTTGAAAGGAGGTAAGAAAGGACTTTACACATATATTTGTTTCCTTTGATTTTTTTTGTATTTTTTCTTTTAATCTTTTCTGTGATGCTAGAGGGAAGGATGAATCAGAAATATTAAGAAGAAAGTTTAGGATTTACTAGGTTTAAAATAGGTTGAGGTGGGAAATTAAGACAGAATGGAGTAAACAATTCATTTCTGCTGAGGCCGGAGAAGTGATATTGAGGTAGACATACCTAGGATGTCAGGACAAATGAAGTCTTGTAGAGTGCAGGCTGAAAAGACACATAAGGGACAATGTTGCTTTCTGCTCTGCCAGCCTGCTGTGTATGGTGCAAGCAGCCCTGCCCACTGTTCATGCTGGACTTTCTCTGTTCCACCCCACCATCCTCTGCAAAGGTTGGAGGGAATTCATTTTGTGTGATAAGTTCAGGTGCAGCAGGGAGGCCCCGAACCTGGGAGAGGATCTATGTGCTCTTTGGTCTCTCGTTTCCACAGTTTCCTGCTCACACTCACCCCCTGCACTGCCCTTTTCTTTCTCGACTACATTTGACAAAAGTCATCATTTCCACCTAACGTGTTCATTGTGCAAGTACCTTTGCTGTTGATATCACAAGGAATTTGAGAATAATTCTATACTATAAAAATTCCCGGGAAACAGGTACATTGGAAGAGACCGGTAGGAGAAAGTTGTCGGGCAATGAGAACTTTAAGTATTGAGCTATGATGTTTCCAAGAGAAAGCCTGGAGCAAAGCTACAGTAACAGGAAGCCAAGCAAGAAGCCCAGGTGGAAACCCATGCAATCTCTGACGGCTAATTAGCATGGGCATTATGTATAACTTTTCCTTTCCTGTGGGTAAGAACACTTCAAGTCTTGTAGTAATTGTCAAAAATACCAATTTTACATTCTACCTAAAATGAATAGTTCATTTAAAATGCAAATGGAAATGTCATCTAAATAAGTAAGCTAAATATATACTCAAGTATTTTAAGAGAGTAATGGAAAAGAAAGGAGAAAGGAAGAAAAGGAACGTGTGAAGAGTAGGGGAGAGCTTGCCTTGGTAAGAACTTGCCTTCAGAGATCCCACTGTCCAGTTCTGGTAGGCACCTCCCATACCCTTCATTTCCAGCAATGACAGACAGCTCCTGGCAGGCAACTCACCCCACCAAACTTAACTGGATTTTATCTTCTGTGAAAGTAAAGGTTATTGTGAAACAGAAGATAAGCGAGATATCTATTTAAAATTGGTATATGCAAATTTATTTCTAAACAGAACTCAATTCAGAAACATTAATAAGTATATGCAATTAAACATGGATACAAGATCTAGTTTTAGTTAAGGTGACAAGTAATTCTGTCTTCTATGCAATAATGTTTAAAAATATTAATTTTATTTGGTATTACAGAATGGCCTATAAGGGTTAATAGTTTATTTTAAAAAATTGTTTGGTTGAGCATGTGTGTGTGTGTGTGTGTGTGTGTGTGTGTGTGTGTGTTCAAGTGTGTTCAAGTGTGTACAAGTGCTTAAGGAGGCTAAGGAGGCTAGATTAGGACCTTGGCTCCTCAGGACTGGAGTTACAGGCAGTTGGGAGCTGCAGACCACAGGTGCTAGTAGCTGAAATAAAGTCCTCTGAAAGATCAGAACTCACTCTTAACTACTGAACATCTCTCAATCCTCAAAGGTTAAATCCTTTAAAAGTCTTATATTTAAAAGATAATTTTTGTTGTTGTTTCTACACTGATGAATTAATGAGACATTTCTGTTCCCAACATTTTAAAGCTACTTCTTTAGATAAATGATAAAGCAGATTTTTTAGTATTTAGACTGACATTTTAGTAGAGAGAAACATCTATCTGATAAAGTACTTTTAGCAAAATGATTTTAAATGATAAGTGATCATTCTCTCCCAAACATACTTTTTAACAGTAATAATGACTTATATCTGGCAATTTTCAAGATTTACAAATGAGTTACATTGTATAAAAGAAATTTCCTTGACTCAGCATCATCTTCATTAATATAGTATCATTTAAAATAGGCAGAATATTCATAATAAATTCAAATGAGAAATATGCAAATACAATTTTAAATGATTTGTCCTATAGTGAATGCCCATTTTTTAGGCTGTGTTTAGATTACTTTAACAAAAATAGCTAATATGTTAAACATACACACTCTGTTCCTTTAATCCTCACATTATGAATATGAGTCTCACATAAATCAGTAGCTACTTGCCAAGAAGCTATGTAACCAAGGAAAGTGAAAACCAGTATTTCTATTTAAAGATTATTTACTATAGATAATACTGTGTGCCATGAACAATTTTAAATATATAGTATTCAAAAAACTAACAAGGTTCATGGTTGCATGCAGTATGGCCTGTCTCCAAGAGCCTTTCTTTTCAAGGATCCACTGTGCTTTCTAATTTGCATATAGCATCACATAACCAGCTTCAATTGATTTGTCTTTATTGTATAGACACATTCTAAGGCAGCCTTGGAAATAGTAGTTATCTCAAAGTCCAATAACTGTTACCCTGCAAAACTATTCCCATTATTCCATACTACCTCCAATATGTAAGCAAATATTGGCCAGAGTCAACTATTATAATACAAGTGCTTTTTGTTCAGTGCATTTCTTAACCAGAAATCACCAATCCCAGAGGCTAAATGTTCCATAGAGAAGAGCAGCCATGGGGTTAATCTCAATTGGCATGCTTCGGGAATCCCATTACATCGCTGCCTTGGTGGGAGTCAGTTTAGTCACTTGACACAAAGGAGGCCAGAATTGCTTTGGTGCACAACAAAGGGGCAACAAGAGCCTATTTGTTTACTACCATCTTCAGGAGCGATGTGGACATTATGTCATCATAAATAATGCATTTTTCAGTGTAAGGGTTTGAAACTGGAATCATGTATGTGAAAAATGTTAAAACTGTACATGATTTTTAAATTTAATCCAGGAGTAATATTGTTTTTAAGCTCTAAATAAACACACACACAGGGACGAGGAGCAGAGAGACACAGACAGACAGAGGCACACACACACACACAATGTTTCTTTTTTTGTTACTATTTCGTATCTTGCTAAATTTAAGTAAATCACCTATAATCATGCCCAGCAAACTAATTTTTCACTTGTTACTTAGAAGGTAAAATACTTTAGAAATGTGTGGGAAGAAATATAAACTATTTTTGGTATTTGGCAACATCTGAACAATACTTTAACTTCTAAGCTTGGTATACTACTTCCTGGCACAAAACTTGGATTTACTTTGTTATATGTTTCATAAAATATTCAATATACTCTATATTTTCACTTTATACCTGTTTTCCTATACCTGCCCAAGCTTCTTGGTTAATCTCCATTCAAAAATAAGTATTTCAGACAAAATATTATGGAATTTATATCTTTGATAGTGAAAACAATATTTGTAACAAAATTTCTTTTAAAAAATGTTTGCTAAATGCATGAAAAGAAATGTGATGTAAACTTACATACTCATACTTTTATTAAAAGTTATAGGCATATTATTTAAGAAACAGTCACATAGGAGTCACTGGTAATAGCTTTCTATGGGTGTCACCTATGTCTAAGTATGAAAAGAAGTGAAACTTTTAATAAATAGCATCTTAAAGCAAAAATATTCAAAGTTAATTATCAATAACATATGTCCAACCAATTACATATATTGAGCCTTTATTGGTCCCTCTTTAAATGATAATATAGAAGAAAGATAACGTCTTTGGGAAATATAATCCTGAGATTTCTATTGATACAATATATATATCCAAATGTATATATCAATAGAGTAGAATAAATTAATATGCCTTAAAATAATTTTTGTTTGAATTTTAATAGAAAATAGTCAACAGTCTGTACTGTTTTTATTCTGAATCTTTATAAGAAGTACTCTTGAAATCTGAATGTCAGTACACATTTCAAGTAACTATTTTCTCAACCTCTGCTGATCTTCTAGAAAATGGAAAGAAGCTTTGCATTAATACATTTATCAAATTTAAATTATAAACAAAAACAGTTCCAAAGTTCATACAGTAGTGGAAATGTTATTTTTATCCAGATGATGATATATGAAAAAAGACAGAATAAAAGGAAAGGAGATTGAACAGAAAGAGAATGGGAAGGAAAGGATGCCTCAAAATTTAGTTTTCAGTGGGTTGCCCGCCCTTAAGGATTCATTCTATATCCCTATGAATGGGATTTGTATTCTGACTGGAGAAATAAAACACAAGTGAGAAATATGGAATAGGAAGATATCACAGTATGAACTATAAGAAAAATTTATTTCGCTTTTGATGAATACTGTGTCTGTTAATAGCATTTTTTCATTAACTTATTTTTTTTTTGACAGTGCATGGAATTGAACCCAGGGTTTTATACCTGCTCCACAAACACTACACCACTGAGCTATAACTCCAACCATTATCTTAGTACAATCTTAGCTGTAACTCTGAAGACCAATATTCATATTCAAATTATACAGATGTGAGCTCTTTAAAGGGCTTTACTCTAGTGGGAGGAGAAGTCAGCTTTGAAGGAATGAAATTTAATTTGCCAGTGACTTGAATAGAGAATTTAAGCTGGTAGGAAGAACATTTTTCTAGTGGATTTTTTGGTGCCTATTCAGCCCAAGTGCTCTCTTTAACGTCTACACAGATGCAATTTAATATATGCCCACCGAATACAAGGCAGGCAGAACTTTCAGGGGAATCTAGTGATTACAGCCCTCAAATAGTATGAAAAGTTTTCTTGAATGACAGGAGATTGGACTAGCCCCCTGATAACCACCAGAGGGGAAAACAGACTTGGAAACAACACATCTCTTTCAAAGAGAACACATGGCTTATGGTTCCCTTAGATCTGAGCTCATACCGGTCCTTTCAGTTCCAAGTCTGGGCCGTAATCTCCATCAAGGTACCCAGGGGCTGCCAACCTTTGCTTCTGCATCTGTAAAATGGACCTAATGGGTTTCAGTCACAAGACTGCTTAGTGGCAAGGGAGAGCAGTGCCTGGGGCTTTGCTGCAGCCTGACTTTAGTACTGTCAGTGGCTCTCCGGTTGGCACAAAGCATGCTTTATAAAAGATGCTGTTATTATTTATCCTTCTGTTTCATCAATTTGACGAAAATTAAGGGCACAAGATGTGTGGCTATTCTCAACTCACTTGCAAGTCAATCTGTGTGTATGCTGGTATGAATTTAAACTAGAATTGTGCATTTGAATTAAATCCCATTTCTGGTTTATGATAGTCATAGGTGTATAGTTCAACATTTGAGTTTTGGGTAGATATATAGGACAAGCCACTTGTTTTAGATTTTCATCAAGATTATTAAATATGACATGAACTAAACCTGAATAGCTATTGATTCATTCTTTTCATGATTGTATAGCTTTATCTACAGTAACATGCAAATCAAGACATTACTATGATTCGAAGCTCCTAAGAACGTATGTTCCATTTACTGGCTAGAATAAGAGCAGTCTCTGTGCAAACAGAACCTAAATAGGACCATCTCAGTTAAAGCACAGCATGAATGAGTCCATGTATGGACAGCTAGCGCAGTGTAGGGTTAAACTGGGCTGGCATTTCCTTTTCCTGTCATTTGGTGGCACATCTTGGATAGATGTAGAAAATTGATGCCAAGCACTTGGATCTTCCCTAGCTATGGAATGAAAAGAAACGCCTTCCTTGAATTTGAGAAAAGATAGCATTCAGAAAGAGGAGGGGGCTCTCAATGATTCCATTTGGTGTGGTTTCCTGGCCAGCATTAAATCCTATCCTCAAATGGAATTATTAAGGTTTAAAATACATAATTTAAGGGAAAAGGGAAAGCTACTTAGTGTGTTGTCTCCCAAAGGCATTAAAAATATCCCCTTTGTAAGGCATCTTGGAAGAGCATGCAAATTACAAGGCTGCTGAGAACCACTATTGAAAATACTGTGCTGTGTCTTCATGTGATGTTTAAGACAATTACTGGAGGTAAGTACTACCCACATTTCTTTCAGAATCATTTCTGAAGAACAGCTAAAAATACCATTAACTATAAGAGACTCAATCTGTCAAAATGTATTAAAATGACACAGTGCTAACACTAGTTCAACCTAAAACTTCATTCTGTAATGAAATGCTTTATATAAACTCGGGAAAGCTGGGACACTCACAGCTCTCTCCTAAATTAGCCAGTATTTGAGATCTGTGCTAGAGTGGTATAGAAAGGGTAATCTGACTCCTGTGGTGGCATACTAATGGTCCCTTAATTCACAGATATATTTGCTTTTATGAATATGTCTAAAGAACCTAGAAATTACTTTTCTACAAAAAGAATGAAGAATTTAGAAAGGCCAAGTGTGGGTCAAAAGTGGGCATTTCTATCCCTTGCCTACCTCCCAATGTATTCCACTACCTGATACAAACCTGGACATTAATGTGTGTGTGTGTGTGTGTGTGTGTGTGTGTGTGTGTGTGTGTGTATGTGTGTATGTGTGTGTGTTTAACATTAACACCTGTGTACTTTTCACTGAGGCAAGTGGATTTCTTCTATTATAAGATGATAGTGGCACACCTACTGCCAGTGTTCTGATCCCCATATGTGAAATATTAAAAACCTCAGCCTCAATTCACAGGGAAAATAAACAGATTACATTGATGTCTGGCTATGACCAGAGGAGCATGCCCACAATAATTCCAGTCCTCTTGAAACATGGAAATGTGGCATCACCAGACTTCACAGACGTCAAATTGTGGGACAGAAAAGCTGGCAAATGTTCTAGATTGGTTTATGTTTTGGTCAAATTACAAGGATTAGCTGGTTGGATTATCAGAGTTCCATTCAGACACATCTGTTGGTGAGGATTTACACAGCCACAAGTTACATTTCTCTATACTTCATATAACTAAGAAAAGGAAAAGGGGGTTTTCTTCAGGGTCTGGATTTTCATAACTCACAGATCTCAATGTCTGTGCTGGTTAGCTCTGAGGATTCTTGTTGTGTTTCATCAACTTGACACAAACTAGTCACCTGAAAAGAGGAAGCAACCTCAGCTGAGGAGTTACCTCCATCACAATGGCCTGTGGGCATTTTCTTGATTAATGACTGATGTGGGAAGGCAGCTGGAAGCAGTACAATCCCTGGGCAGGTGGTCCTAGATGTCTAAGAAAGGCGTCTGAGGGAACAACCTAGTAAGCAACATTTCTTCATGGTTTCTGCCTTGGTTCCTGCGTCAGGCTCCTGCTGTGACTTCTCTGGATGATGAATTATAACAAAAATGGAAGCCAAATAAAGGCTTTTTTTTTTTTCTCCAAAGTACTTTGGGTCATAGTATTTGTCACAGCAATGGAAAGCCAAGTAGGACACTGTTCTCAAATCAGAAGTACTCTATTGGTAAGAAGAAGGATGGCCATCTAGAAAATGCTGCTTGAAGAATATTTTTGAGGCATCTGGGGCAGCTTTCCACAGTTCTCTTGGCTTCACCCTCCCTTTGTCCTGGTCTGAAATCTCCTTGTAATGTAGAAAACAGTTTCGTGATTCTGTTAATGACTGCATGCTGCAGGAAACCTGTCTACTCTTAACTTCCTGTACATCTGATGGTCCAGCTAATGTCTGAGGTTCTGCTATTACCAGAGAGGAAAAATATACAAAATATATGATCTCACAAACAAACATCCTGATCTCCATGGATCTCCATCTCCACTCAGGCACGCTGTGATCTGGGCCTAAGGTCTACTTAACCTGCTTTTTGTTTGTTTTTGTTTTGTTTTAATTGTTTTGCATTTCTCTCAATGCTCTTTAGACTGTACCCGTTACTTTGCATATTCTTCTCTGGAAGCCTTCATAGGTGTTACACTCCGGGATAGTTATCCCTTGTTCCAGGAGCTCACTTGACGATACAGCTGTACAGTCAGCTTTTTAATTCTAATGACCATTGAGTAAGTCATTGAATTATAATGCTTAAATATCACTGGGGTTGCTTATCAAAGACACAGATTTGTACCAACCATCTGTCCCCCACATCATATTTTCCCTTCCCCACAAAGACTAGGACTCAGAAGTTCATGGAAGACTCACACCATATTGCTAACAAGTTCACAGGTGACCTCCACCAAAGGACCCAGCAACTCTTTAAGAAAATCTCCTCTAGGAATGCCTCTTTTGCATTTAGATTTCTGGAGTAGGAACAAGAAAACTTTTTTTTTTTTTTTTATTTCCTAAACAAGATATTTTTTTTCTATTCCTAGAAATTCTACTCTAAACCTTAGAATGCAGACATTTTTAAAATCTTCCTCCCTGGCTGGTATAAAAGTGCCTAGGAGTAAGGTAGCTTAATGTTAATAAATAAAATTGCTACTAATCACTTAGGAGGAAATGTAGGGATCCCATGAACACGCTGTAATTTGGATCACTTTTGTCCTGCCTCCACCAGCTCTGTAGTTAACAGAAACAACTGTTTATGAAAAGCGTGGTTTAAAATGAAAATACTGCTTCTGCAAAAGGCAGGAAACAGTGTCAGAACGTAAGGACTCTGCTCTCCCAACTGGAGAATCCTGTATTTGTAATAAATTCCTTTAGCTCTGGATGAGTTCTGCATTTTCAATGAGGTTAACTTGGCAACATCCTAGTTGATTTTAATAAAAATAGCTGCTTTGAGGACAGACAGGGAGCTGAGGTTGCCAAATTTACAGCTGCCTTGCACAATTGCTCTTACACCTCCTTCAGGGCTACTTAGAACCAGTAAGCAAATTAAGTGTATCGATTGCAATTTTGTTGGACTAACCCGGCTTATTTTTTTTTTCTTAAGGAATAAACTTGATTCCTTCCAGTATGTGTCTTTTCAGAGTGATCTCTTCTCTTTTCAGCCATAACACAAAGACAACATCATGGCTGGATCCACGACTTGCGAAAAAGGCTAAACCTCCAGAAGAGTGCAAAGAAAATGGTAGGTTATTAAGTTTTTATGCTTTCAGCAATGTTTATAAATTCTTAAAGGAGATTCTTATGTAAAAAAAAAAAAAAAAGGCAATGATCTGGCTGAAACCATTTCTAAATGTAATATTTACTGCTAGGATAAAAGAGTGAACTCGGCGTTTCAGGGGGCCATGTGCTTTACTGTCCCTCCCCGAGGAGATGCTGCAGGACATCACTTCTCTGTCATTTGTGGGTTCTCTTTGACCTCTGGCCTGACTTTCTCCCACCTACTAAGGATGTTTGCAATATGTCTGTCTGAGGATTCTGGCCTTTTAGCTGAAGTCAGATAGGATACAGAGAAAAGCAGTATTGCAGAACTGTAAATCATGATTGATGTCCCCTTCAAAGGCAACAACATTCTGCCAGTTAGTAAGGAGCCCATATTGAAAAGAAACACTTTATTCTATTTTTTAAAGGCAATTGAATAAAAAAATAATTACATGAGTGTCCTAGATGATTCTTATTATTTTCCAAGTCTTAGGATAAATACAGAGGCTTACTTAAAAATGGATAGGTTGCATGTGTGAGAAGAATTTTTTTTAAAACAGTTCTAGATGAATGCAAGTTTTATATTTAAATTACTAAATTACATAGATGGAGTCTGTAATTGAGGATCCTTATGATTTCTAAAAAAAAATTAGTTGATGTTAAAATGAGTTAGTACCATTTACTTAAATAGTACACTCTCTTAATGTTTTATTATTTGAGCATATTCACAGCCTTTTTCTGACCAAACTTTTAGAGCCTGTGTGGAAGCATATATCCCTGATGGGCACATAAAGTTGGCAAGAGTGATGGAGAATATGTAAACTTTTTCAAAGTTTGTTTTAAGTTAAAAAAATTCTAATTCTAAAAGTTCTTTTTTTAACAATAACTCAAACTTTCTGAAATAACATTTTGGGTTCCTACTATAAAAGCATGATAAATATACTACTAAATTAAATTAAAAATTAGAAAATTTAGTTTTTTATATATATAACCAATTTAATCCAGTCTATATTTAACTTTCTTTTTATAATTGTATCTATTTCTTCTTTAGAACACAACTGGATATAGATATAGCCTATAAAGTTAGTGTGTAATCTGACTGTTTAGCACAATTAGGTTATATTGCATTGACATCACTAAAACATTGATTATAAACTGTGACAGGCTATAAATTAAAATTCCCTTATGCATTATATCTGAGAGTTACATAGTTTACTTAGATGCAGATGTGTAACCTTAGTATGTTCTCATTACAACAAACTTAACAATTTTTTAGTTTGTGAGTACTGCATTCTCAGCCGTTGGGCTTCTTTGAATTGTTTGTTTCATTTGAAATAAACTACTAAGATCAACACTCTATAAGACTGTGCATTTTACAGTATTCCACTATTAATTATTTTGCACAACTCTATTTATCTGTGTTCTCTGGATGATAGATACTCAAATAGAGTGCTAATGCCTAAAATTGTATGTCATTTAAAAATCAAGCGATCACTTGGGCAGAATGTCTTAGTGCTGGTCAGGTACTGTTGGTTTTCATTTTCTAAAATAATTCATAGATTGGGATGCTGGATATTAGAAACTCATATTTAACACATTGAGTCCAGAATTTGCCACTATTCTGGACACATAATTTATGTCTTTGTGCCTAGTGCTTTCTTTTGTTTTATTTTTCTTTCCTCTAAATAGCATAAATTACTACTGAGTATTTAAATGTTAAGGGATTGCTTTTGGGCTATTGGTTAAGCCAATTGGGTATCACAGTCAGCTCAGACATGCAAGATTGCTGTAGTGATTTTCTGAATTCTGGAATGTGTTTAAAATACATATTAAAAAACTGTAGGCTTTCCACATGATGATCTCTTTTTCCAGCTGAGACACCGCTTTCCCCCGGGCAGGCAGAGAGAGTCCCTGTCAGTTGCTGTAATCCAACCTAGAATGGAGCCAATCTGAAGTTGGATTGAGCTCTGAGGAGACACAGTAGATCTCTGGTTTGTCCTCATGCTTTGAGCATTTGTGTGCCAGGGCTTTCAACTAACATCCCAGTACAGCTTGTCAAAGACTGTCTGAAAGGGGTCCAGATATTACACATTTAGGCTTCAAAGGTCACCCCAGCATTTTTGCACCTACTCATTTGGCTACAAAATGAACCCATAAAGGTCATGATTGTGTTCCAAGAAATCCTTACTCCTAGACACAGACATGTAACTTTTGTATGCTTTCATGAAACAAAGTAATCTTACTTTTTTCCCTCAACTATTTAAAGTGTAGAAAATTTACCCTTAAACAACATGCAATTAAAAGTGGGCTAGATTTGATATCCAGAGTGAATTTCAGTCAGTCTCATCTGTGGGTTCTTTTTCTTAGAAGGTCTTGAACATTAATGTTTTTAAATGTTTAATTCTCATGGCTATAGGACTATAGATATTTTAGGCTATTTTTGTTGTTGTTAGTTTTGTTTTTAATTTTCAGGAATTTTAGCTTACCTTTTCCTTGTACATACCAGAAGACCCTTTAGGTGTCTGAATTGGACAAATGCTGGGGGTTGGCTGGGGGCTCAGAATCACCTGTTTCTACCTGGGTTTTCATCGCTACAATCCCTAAGGGCTTCTAGTCAATGTACTCCTCTCCCTTACTTCCATCAAGGCCTCTCTTCACAAATAAAATCCCTAGGTCAATATGAGGAGATGTCTTTCCTAACCTCAGGTTTCTCTGCTACATGGAATTTTATAATTTCTATCCAATTTGCAGCCTACTGGACACATTTGGCCAAGAATAGCTAAGAACAAATATGAAACCTACTAAAACATTATGAGAATTTTTGTGAGGTGTGTGTGTGTGTGTGTGTGTGTGTGTGTGTATGTGTGTGTGTGTGTGTGTGATGCAACCTGAACTCTCTAGGTGACCATATCATGTTGCACTGTCAAAGGTTAGGTTGTTCTCTGGTCCCTTGGCTTTTTTCAACATTTTACCCAGATTTTCACATAGATCAGTCCTACCTGGAAGGGGAAATGTAAGTGCCGTTATTTTAAAATGGGACTTGGAGGAGAAAAACAATCCGGTGACATATCCAGACTGGCCTGAACTCCTGTCTCATCCCGCTGAGTGCTGCCATTATGAGTATGGCACCATGGCAGGTTTGTAAACACTCAAGGGTGAGTGCTATGTGTGTACGAGACCTAGCTATGGATCTGCTAATGTATACATCTTCACATCTGCTGACACAGGTGTGTAATTTCTTATCAGTTAAAACTGAAAGCGAAGTGCAGGGAAATGGAGTTCTCAATCGACTCAAATGGTCCTTAGGAAAAGGACGAAGGCCAAGAGCTTTTCTCCCTGGTATCGGGGGAGAAAGGATGGTTGGATTTGGATATTATGAAATGAATGCTTTTTCTGTGTACAGGAAAGCAATCACTTGGCCCTTTTAATTTGAAAGTTAATACACCCACTAAACACAGGATTGTTTAAAACACCAAAGTCACCGTGCTCTGAGAATCTGTCATAGCTCTGTGCAGTTTGGGAGTTTAAACACCATGCTACATGGCAGAAAAAGTCTCCACCTACTCCTGGATTCTAATAATAGAATTTGGAGGAGTGGTGTTTGGTAATCCAATACAGTCGTATTTAAAATGCCACAGGGGAAAAAGTTAACTATTGAATAATTTGGATGCAAAACTAGTTAAACTATGTGAAAAATACCATATTTAACCCTCAGAATCAGAATATGTGGTGCTTCTCTTGAGACAGTTGGAATCATAGCTATTTCTTTTTTGTTGTTGTTTTATTATGAATAAAGTCATAGTTTTTATTCATATATCCCCTTTTTTAAACTCCCTTCCCCCTCCCACCCATCCCAGTCACTCTCTCTTCTCCCCATCACTTTATCTCCTCCCCAGCAAGAGCAAGAGGTCCCAAAGTCCCAAGGTGACTTAGTTCAGCATCCATTCCCAGCAGATACGATTTCCTCACCCCAACATCAAGACTGAGTCAGGCGTTCCTCTAGGGGCAGTGGGATCCAAGGTGCCAGTCCAAGGTGTTTCAGATCCCAAGCTGTTCAGTGTCTGTGGTTTGCGTCTTAAACATGCTTTGCTTTTTACTTTTTTGTTTAAAGTACACTAATAAGTGAGTACATCCCCTGTTTATCTTTCTGGGTTTGTGATACCTCGCTCAGGAGGATATTCTCCAAATCCATCCATTTGCCTGCAAATTTTAGGATATCATTTTTTCTTATTGCTGAGTAGTATTCCATTGTGTAGATGTACCACAGTTTGTTGATCCATTCTTCAGTTGAGGAGCATCTAGGTTGTTTCCAGGTTCTTGCTATTACAAATAATGCTGCTATGAACATAGTTGGGCTAATGCATTTGGAGTGCAAATGTGCATCTTTAGGGTATATGCCCAGTAGTGGTATTGCTGGATCCTTGGGGAGATTGATACCCAGTTTTCTGAGAAACTACCATACTGCATTCCAGAGTGGCTGAAGAAGCTTATACCCCCACCAATAATGGAGGAGTGAGTGTTCCCCTTGCTCTGCACCCTCTCCTGCATTGGCTGTCATCTGTGTCTTTTAACTTAGCCAATCTCACAGGTGTCAGGTGGTATCTCAAAGTTGTTTTGATTTGCATTTCTCTGATGTCTAAAGATGTTGAGAACTTTTTCAAGTGCCTCTCAGCCATTTGTAATTCTTCTGCTGAGACACCAAGTGTGAGGGTCAGTTAGCGGCTGGGAGATAGGGCAGTTGGTAAAGGGCTTACTATACAAACATGAATATCCACGTTTACTTGTCACAACAAACAAGTAAAATCAATTTGAGCACAGCAACAATTGCTGTAATTTCAGGACAGGGAAGGTGGAGACAGATGGATACCAGGGCCTCACTGGCCAGGCAATCAGCAGAACAGGTGAGCTATAGGTTCAGTGAAAGACCCTGTCTCAGGAAGTAAGGAGGCAAGTGACAGAGGAAGATATTCATTGTCAACCTCCAGCCTCTCACATGTGCACATACATGCACATGCAGATCTTGACCTACAAATACACCCCTGTAGATATGCACACACAACGAATGTACACACACACACACACACACACACACACACACACAAAATAAAGTAACCTATGAAACATTTTTGTGTAAGCAGCTCCCAGTGATATGTTCAGGAGATAAATCCTGTCATTGTGTAGCCAGGAACAACTGCTGAAACCCTCTCCAGGGAGAGACTGATTGTCTATTAATTCTTATCTGTAGGAGGAGAAGTCTCTCTTCTAAGAAGACTTAGCTTCCTATTTAGGAAGGCTGTGCCTATAGACTATCAGTTAAGTTCCTTTAGGCAGTACTTAGCTTGTGCATCTCCTAAGCAAGGCCAGCATCGGGAGTGGAGGAGGTGCCGGCCTCCCTCAACAGCTTTGGGTTTCTCCAAGCTTCCTGGAGATCTGTGAGGGAACACTATCCGTGTAGGCTAAAATTGTCCATCTAGCTACTTGCAGCCTGATATTAATAGATTGGTGTTTTCTCCTTCATTTTGTTAAAATGGCTCTAATTTCTCACAAAATAATAATTACTTCTCCATCAACTGACAAGATGGGCTCATTTCTGGATCAGTCAGTATCTGAATGATGAGTGAGTTTTCATCTGTTACTAAAGAAAAAATTCAGTTCTTTTTAATTTTTTTTAACATACCTGCCACTGTTCCCCTTTCCTCCTTTTTCCCAGTCCTCCCTCCCCCT
>PVIH01021125.1:0-30548 GCA_004025045.1 Sigmodon hispidus | reverse complement strand
TCTCACTCTCTCTCTCTCTCTCTCTCTCTCTCTCTCTCTCCCCCTCTCTGCTGATTTTCTTGAGTGATAGGAACTTCCTCTGAAGCCCAGCCTGGCTTTAAACTAGAGATTCTCCTGCCTCAGCCTACTGGGTGTTGAGATTACAGGCATGCACCACTACATCCAGCAAAAGGCAGTTGTCAGTCCAAAAATAAAAATAAGCTTTTAGAAAGTTCACAGAAAGGATAAAGTCTAGAAGACTGTAAGCTCAATTTGATGAATAGAAAACTCTTGTTTATGATATCTCCTCTGCTTGTTGAATTCCAGTTGAAATGAGAAGGAATGGAAAGAATCTGGCAAGCATTTTTGTTTAAACTATTTTTGTCCTTAGTTGGTACTTATCTCTCTTTATTTGATTTCCCTCCTAAAGTCTGGGACATTACTGGTCTCCCTGATGTATAGGCTTTAGCTTTGGTGTTGTAATTGTTCCAGCATCCTCCATCACGTCCATGATCTGCATTTTGATTTCCTCTTCCTCTCACATGTTGTGTCTCCAATGCCTAGACCTCTAATCCCCAAATCTTTGTGTATGTTGCTCAGAAAATCAAACCTTACTTCTATCTAACTGTGTTAGTTCCTGTTCATTTGCTGAGAGCAGACACCCTGATCAAGTAAACCATTAATTGAGGATTTCTTTACAATTTCAGAGTGTTTGTTAGTCCATGGATATCATAGTGGATACATGGCTGCAGGCAGGCACTGGAGACGTAATTGAGAACTTAACTCCTGATCTACAGGTAGGATGAAGAGTAACTGACAGCTAGGAAGAGAGAGAGAGGTGGGGGAAGAGAGAGAAAGAAAAAGAGAAAGAGAGAGAGAGAGAGAGAGAGAGAGAGAGAGAGAGAGAGAGAGAGAGAGAGAGAGAGGAGAGAGAGAGACTGGATGGACCTGGCTTAGGCTTTTAAAACTTCAAAGCCCATCCCCCCAGTGACACACTTCATCCAATAAGACCACACTTCTAAATCTTTCCCAAACAGTTCTACTGACTTGGGACCAAGCATTCAAACATGAGCCTATGAAGGTCATTGCCATTCAAACCAACACATGACTTTATAGGGAATTAAACAATAACTTAATGAAATTAAACATCTCCTTCAGGAAATACATCTAGGGATGGCAGCATTCCTGGTAGGTATTCTATCTACAGCCAAGAAATATTTACTGTACTTAATTCAAATAGTCAGAAACTTAGTCCACTTATATATACTGCCAGTCCTAAACAGTGGCGTTTACTCCAATACCCTCCAGGGACATTTAAGTTACCCATACTGTACATACAGCAACTAAAATAAATACACACCCTAACACTTCCACACCATTTCCCTAGATAGTCATAGTCTTTAAGACCAAGCAGATGTGGAAGGAACCTCCTGAGAATGAGGCAGCTTCTCTGGGAGCTGCCTAATAGAACTGCCATCATTCCCAGTTCACGAGAAAAGTGATGACTATGGTGATTTCACAAAGTTTTGGGGAAATTTGTTTGGCATAGGACTCAAAATAGTAACTGGTTCAAACCAGATCTAAACCACCAAAGAGGTAAAACATGGGGGGGGAATTCTTCTTTTTCTCCTGTCTTCCAAATGCAAATTGCTATTCCCTTAACAAAGGGCATGAAATAATTGAAAGCAACTCTTTCAATATATTTTCAATATATTTCTGTACTCTTTTGGTTCACAAAGTATCATTTCTCCTCTTCCCCCCCCCCCCATCTTTCTCTTCATAGGGTTGAGATTTTGGTGAGGCTCAGGGGCTAGGATTTTTTCCAAGACCATTAGTCAGTAGTTGATGACCGAATAATTAAGTTTCTAGTTTAGAGTTTGCCTTCAATTTATCTAACTTTATTTTAAAACAACAGTTTGGACTTTTTTGTCCTTGAGCTTTTTGTGATGGAGTCAAAAGGTAACCGTCAGTCAACTTCTTCCTAGTGTGTTTTCTAATCTAAACTTCTTGAGAGCATTGCATCGCAGCAAGGGAAAGAAATGAGGGCTTTGTAGGGAATGGGGGGGCTTCCTTTAGAGGAAACAGTGAAGTTTAAGGTAACTTAAAATGGTACTTTTACTAACCTGGAGAGTCCTGGGATTGATGCATAACCTCCGGGACCATAACCACAGGGACCAAATGCTGAATGACTCACTTAGGAAAGCCAAGCCATTATTACCTTTTACAGAGATGTCCTATTCCAAAGGTTTAGACAGACATTAGGTGACAATGATTAAAGGCCAATGTAGTCACCCTAAATGCCTACACTGCATACAGTTTCAGATCAGTAGTGTCATCCTGGACTTGAGACAGAGACCTTATAGTCACTATAATTAGCTTGGTAGGAGAGGGCATCTCACTATATATTTAATTTTTACTTTAATATCTGGCTGGGTTCATTAAAATACTACTATGTTATTTTGAAAGTATAATAGTACATATTTGATTGTCCTACAACTCTTACAATTCACATAGTTTATATTTAGATAGGAAATTTCTAGCATATTTGTTGCTTTACATGCTTACAGCAGAAGACACAGCCATTGACTCACACTAAATTGTTCTGTATTTAATTCTAAGGACATGAGTCAGATAGTATTTTTGAAGGGCTAGACCTACAAGCTAGTGTCAGACACATGAATGGCCATCTGGACAAGGCATAAATGGATCTCATGAAACTTGAAGTTGATGCCTTTGTGTGGTGAAAATAATGACTCATAAAACACACTAGAGTAGACTGCAAGACTTGTTTAAAATTCCAATTGTTCATTACTCTTCCCAACTTCTTGAACAATTTTTAATATTTTCTAGACAGGAAAATCTATGTGCTCCCTTTGCCTTTTGATGCTAAAACCTAACAATTTTATTATGTTGATTTCAGAGCAGAAAAATTTTCATTATTGTATGTTTCAGTATAAATCTTTGATCCCCAACTTAAATTAAACCAAAGCTAGAAAACAGCTTACACATTTATTATGGTCATAAAATAAAATAAAATAAAAATGCAAAGGGGAGTGTTTTGGGAGAAACCTCTTCTCACTAATGCATCTTCTCCTCCTTCTCTTCCTCTTTGTCTACCTTCTTCAGTACACAGAGCTCAGAAAAACACAGCAGAACCACAAATTACTATGAAGTGAAACTGTTACTTAATAATGACATCTCTTATGTTAGTAAAAATCTGCCAACATCTGCAAGCTCCTCTACAGAGTTGTAAGCCAAAGTTAAAATCATGTGTGACAGTGCTGTGGAAAATACAATTGATTTCAGTCTGATTTTGTCAGTTCCAAACAGAGATAATATTGATGATGCTCAATAGTAATCTTATTGGGCTAGGACCCAACTGAACATTGGTCTTTGTCAACTCATTATTCCTCTATCAGAGGTATCTCTGCAGATTGATCTTGCCAGCATTTCTTGATGTCTCATAAATCAGCATTCTCCTGTTGGCAGGCAGATTTGAGTTCTGCACAGTAATTGCTGAATGTTTTAACCCCTCTCTATGCCTCATTCTCTGCCAGAAGACACTGGCTATATATTGAAAGTCATTGTTATTTGAAGAGTTAAGTAAGTCCAAACAAGATTGAGTAGGTTGGTATGTAGTCTGTGGTCAAGACAAGATTTGTGGCCATACCCACAGGTGCTCTCAGATTATGTCTTTTGTATTCCTTTCAGACAGTTAGTTAGAGGAACTTTGAACCTTTCATAAGTCCACATCATTGTCTTTAGGAAAGTTCAGCTCTGCAGCTTTAGGGTCTGGTTTGGATGATTAGCACTTCCTTTACAATTTTCACAAGCTGGAGTATATATTGTCTTATAAGTAATGGTAGGCAGGAGGGATAAGGCATTTAGCATCATGTTGTATTCAGCACACTGTCTTCTGTGACTTGATCTGACCTGGCCAAAATTGATGTTCTCCATTAGCATAAAAGTCTTCTGAGATAAGTACTTCAGTAAGATACCAAATGTAAATATACTTCATGTGAAATGACGAGGATAAAGTTAAGTCTTTATGCTAAATAGGTCCACAGTTAATTTCCTTTCTCCATAAGATATTCTTCTGGAAAATATATGTCTGTGTCCACGTAGTTACTAAGTAGAAAGGATGATCTTGGACCATGCAATTTCAGGATATGTGTTTGAGTTACTTATGCCTTCAACCATAAAGATTTACTCATGCTTTATTCCTAAGAAATCATTGCAGAAAAAGCAAGAGTTTACAGAACAGTGACCCCTCCTTTGATACCTCCACCATGAGGAAAAGTCTCTGAGGCTCTCCAAAGAGACTAATACTTTCCTCTGGCCTTTTTGATTTTTAGACATTGTGTACACTGAGGAGTGTGCTATAAACACTTATCATGAACTGAAATAACTGATTTTAGAAGAAGGGGTTAACTATAGCATCATACAAGACATAGTAAAGTTTTGTAACTAATGTAATAAAGTGTCTTGATAATATTTGAGGAATTACTAGACTCTCAGATGTGATTCCTTTATTGATTTCCATTGCTTCTGAGGTGAATAGAATGCATGATTCATACTTGTACAACAGTCTTGATCACAAAACAGAACGATACAATGATGATATCAGGAGAAAGTATGAGTTATGCAAATTCTCCTCTCCATTCTTGCACCAGGGTGCTTTCTATTTCTGGCTGTCAAATAATATAGTAATTAATCAGCCAAAATAAAAATTAATTTTCCTACAGTAACTTTACTATTTTTATTTGTTCCAAGTTTCCTGGGTTAATCCAGTAAGTGATCCAGTGTCTGGCTTTAAAAATCCTCTTTCTTTATAGGTTGCAGAGCACATAAACATGCAAACATAAATGACATACAAAATAAACAAAAGGTGGCTAACTGCTTGCATATGGAACCTAACCATTTTTAGAAACAAGGTTAATAGCAGATCAACTGTGCAGTTATTGAGGGTGGACTGTCCAGAACCATTTGACACCATGCTTAAAGAGAGACTCCTTTCCTTCAGAAACAATACTACTTCTCCTAGTTAGTCCTAAGGATGTGCCAAGGAACAAATAGGGTATTAAATAATGATCTCAAAGTCTGTATTTATTTTGTGTTTCAGGTAAGAATATAGGCATTTCTGAGTTGAATCCACAAGTGAAAGGCCATCTGATTATGAAATTGTATCTCTTTAAGCTTATTTTATGTTGTATAGGGTTTCATAGATATGTGTCTAAGTATATATGTACTTTGACCATATTTAGCTCTCATCCACTCTCTCTTTTCCCTCCCACCTTCACTTCTCCATCTAGGATCCATTATCCCTCTGTCTCCATTCCCATTTAATGTCATACAAAATATATTTATATTTCTACATAAATTCTATTATCCATAAATGAAAGAGAACATATGAGATTTTTTTTCTGAGTCTAATTTTGCTTAATATGATGATCTCAAATTGCATCCAACAATAGACATAATTTTATTCTTATTTATGGTTGAACAAAATCACATTGTTTTCATGTATCACACATTCTATATTCATTCATCAGTTGATAGACACAAATGCTGTTGGAAGATGTGGACAAAGAGGAAATCATACATGCTATTTATAGGAACAGAAATTAGTCCATTCACAATGGGAATCAGCATTTAGATTGTTCAAAAGAACTAGAAATAGCTCTACTAATTTATCCAGCTATACCATTCTTGGTTTTATACCTGACAGACTCTAAGAAAACAATCTAAACAGGTAGTTTTTCTCTCTCTAAAAACCGGGAAGCTGATCCACATCCAGAAGCTTGAGCATTGTCATAGCAAGAACCAGCATCACCATAAGATATTGGCTGGTGTTCAGTGGTTCTGATGCTCAAAAAAATTATTTGAACTATAAAACTAAGTTGGAAGGTTTAACAGAATAATAACAGATACCCAATTCTGAAAATACTTTTTTTATTTTGTCACTTTATTTCTATAAATTATTATCTATTATTTTCTTTTGTTGTTGATAATTATTTATGCCTTCTTTGGAATATCTATCTTAAATAGACAACAGATATTTATACAGAATTACTGAAAATAAGAAAACCTACTTTCAAGAGCAAGTAAGAGAATGGTCTTAAAATGGTCTTATGTCATGAATAGGGATGTTATGGAAGGTGTCATGTAACTTAGCAGTTCCAGGGGATTTACTGTGTTCTAAAAAATAAGATATAGGAAATGGCTTCAATTTGCATGAATTAAAAATGGCTTTCATCCTGTTTTAAAACGGTAATGCTAAATAGACAACTAAAGAACCACAACATCTTATTGTCTTAAAAAAAATACCCATTTCAAAAGCCTTCTAACCCAGTTCTAGAACTTTCTTAATGAATGAGTGCTTCCTTGCCCCCTTGTCAGATAAGAGATGCACTGCTTGCTGTAGTCTCCCATCCCTGAGAGTTACCACTGAATTCTTGCATTGTGGCCCATACTTTCTGTTATGGGGACCAGAACCAGCTTCATTGGCATGCTACCCAAACTGTGAGCTGGCACAATCTCATTAAGATTCCCTGCATTCTGTTCCTTTTGAGAAGGATGGGAGAGATTGGTAGGGAGTGACATAGGTTAAGTGGCTTTTGAATATTTTCATGTCCAGCTTTCTAGTGCTCAGAAAACCCTGGAATAATGCTGTTGTCATTGCATATAGAACACAGAGCCATCCCACCAAAATCCCTTTCCACTTTTCTTGAGAAATCTTTCAATGAGGCTAGGCAACACTTTATCCTTTTGTGGAATGAGAATCACAATAGAGTTTAAATTATCTTAGGCTTTCCACTACCATTACAGTTACTTACAGACAATAAAGTTCATGTCTCTTCTCCCTTGCAAATTAGGAATCAAAATAAGCCAGAAGCTTTATAATAATATTTCTTGAATATAACTAGGAAAAACATTGCCAGAAAGAATAGCCACGTCTCACAAGTAAGTAAATGCCAATTCTAATTTTGGAATCTTGAATACCATCTTGCCATTTGCAAATATTTAATAGCAATTCTTTCAACTCTGATACTATTTGGCAATCTGACTGTCAAAAATAAATTCCTTAGAGAGCATAACCAGAATGTTTTTTGGTAGTTATACCCATCCATAGATGGCACTTCTGTCCTGTGCACAAATGAGCCTTTGCCTGGCATTCACTCCTTGAATTTCTATATGTACTGGTGAATAGCAGCTCACTGCTGAGGCTCCCAACAATTACTGTTCCCACTTTGCAAATATTTGCATGATTAATTTTTTCTGATGTGTGTATTCCCAACCATGAGCACAAACAGCTTTTCATTTCAAACAAGTAAAGAGGTACCCTGAGGGGTAAGATCATACATTTTTATGAAGTTGCTGCTGTGGAAACTTACAATTTTTGCAGAATTTTTTTCTGGGGTAAAATGAAAATTTAATACCTGTGAAAACTACTTTTCATTTTCATAAAATGAAGTGACAGCAAGAATAAAATCTATTTAGAGTTGTGTAATTTTGGTGGGGTGGCTGTGCTCTATTCTTCTTGCATTACTTAGCACCTCTCTCTCCAGGAGGGGTGCTTATGATTCTGAGATGTGAACATGCCTCTGTTCCTGCAAGAGAGAACTCTTGGACAGCTTCATGAGTTATGAACATAATAAACCAGAGTTATAAAACATAGCTTATTAAGCACATTGAGAAAAACTTCCCTTATGTGAGGATTCAATGCTGGAAGTATTTGTAATAAGCATTTTTTTTTTAATACAGAAAAAGTTATTTTTGCTTTCGTGGCCTTACTGTTCCTGTAGGCATTCTTGCATTCTTGAAAAAAATCCTAATTCCTGAATCCTCTTGCATTGCTATTCTTTTCTCCTCTCAATCATTGTCCTCCTTTTTCCAGCTCTTTCGCTGATTTCTACTGTGCAATGAAGCTTTATGAGCTTTGAAGTTACATTCTTCTCACTATCTAGAGTTATCCAGAAGCATTTCTAAGCTATCCACATCGCTCACAACTTATAGAGTGAAGAGCTCCATTCAGATGGCACCATCTCTTCCTACCCCTTTATCTTGTCTGTGTTTCCCCATAAGAATTATATCCAGTGGCAGGTTGAAAGAGTGAAATAGTAGAAAGGCTCAGTTTTTAAGGCCATGCCAAGCACACTCTTCTCCATGTGATTTGTGAACTCTTTTCTTCTGATTCTAGTTCTGACCAAATGATTGACTTTGGCCAGCAAAACATTGGCAGAAGAGAAGTCCTGCACTCATTTCTATGTCTTTGTTCTGTGTACTTTCCATGGTTTCACTCACAGCAGACTTTATAGGCCATAAGTAAGTCACCATTGTCATCCCAGCTACATCATCCTGGATCAGAAGCAGCTAGCTCAGTTCACTATGCTAACAAATTCAGCTGAGGTCAGGAGAGCGGAACAGTTAATACTATGAACTCATGAAGAACATAAATGCATATTTTCAAGACCGTGCCATAGTGCTTTGTTATACTGTGTGTGTTGTTATGGGGGGAAATGTCACATATAATATTACATATAATATAAAGTTTCTGGCTTGTCCAGCCTGTGGTCCAGACCTACAGACCTGCAGTCCCACAGTCCCACAGAAACACACAGATGCTTAAACTAATTTTCATTGATTGACGTAGGGCCCAGGCATATAACTTGCTAACTCTTTACTCTTAAACTAACCCACGATTCTTATCCTATTCAGCCGTGTGGATTGGTACCTTTTCTCAGAAGAGCATAATTGTTCTCTACATCTGCTGGCTTCTCCTGGTGTCTCTCTGGCATTCTCTGGCATCTCTGTTCTGCTCTTCCCGTTCCCAGAGTTTTCCCAGTCTGGTAGCCCCACCCACACTTCCTGTCTGCCTTCAATTAGTCAGCATTTTATTATACCAGTAGAAGGGACAATTATTTACAATCTAACAACAGAATCCCACTATATTTCCTGTTTTTTTCCTTTTTAAAAGAAGAAGAATCCCAAATCTCATATTCCTTATTCCCATTATCTATAATGGCTTATAACCAACATTGTAAATAAACACAAACATTCATAATACATATTTTGGCAATGTAGGCATAATACTCTAGGTTACTCCCTGGAAATTCCATGGGGATCCAAAGAATATTTAGGATTATGGACCAGTCTTTAGTCACTAAGGCTGGGTCATCTCAGCCAGTTTTCATGAAGCTGTTTTGGATACAGAGCTCAGAGTAAAATGCAATAGAGATGCTCTGAAATGCTGAAACATCTGGGCCATGAGTTTCCCTTGGGAAGTTTTCAGGGGGGAGGTCTTCCTTGAACTAACTTTATTTTCTTTAATAAGGAATAAATCCAGAGCCTCTCATTGTCTGTGGAAATTAAAAAAAAAAAAACTCTTCTCCAAAGTAGCCTATCTTTTGATTTCAATTTTAAAGTAAACTCATTTACAAAATATATAGATTGAATTAATCCAACAACATTTATAATCAAATGTCTTTTAGCAGCTTTTACTACTTTATTTTTGGTCAAAAAACTTAAAGACAAGACAATAACATACAGTGTCCAGATACCTTGTATTTTCCATTTTTACATGGCTTATTACTATTTATTTTTATCTTTTTTAAGGACTTTATTCTTTTTCCTTTTTATTTTCTCTCTCAAGCTTATGTATATTTTTAAACACACTCTAAAACATTAATTGCGGTGGGATTATGTTGTTATGTATATAACATATACAACATATATGTATATCTCTTATCTTTTTCTGTTTCTGACCTTACCTTTGCTTAGGTAGTGTGGCTGACTTCACCCAGCTCCCATTATTTCCTTCTGTTTCTGACCAAATATTTAATCTGCCAAGGTGTGGCTAAGGATTAAAGGCTTCAGTAGTGTGGCTGGCTGGCTCTAACCAACTCCTAGTCTAGCTTCTTAGAGTTTAGCTTTAAAGCAGAGCTATGGGTAGGACACATAATTACCACTCTAGGGAATTTTTGAGTCCATATAACAACCAAATAAAGCACTGCTATCTGCTGCTCTTGAACTTTATTTAAGTATTTGGAAGCAGGGACTCTTAAAAAGACTGACAAGTGTTTTGCCTCTAAGGCTGAATCAGGAAGCCTCCTTTAAAAAGCTGCACTTTTGCTTGCCTCCAGCAAACAAAGCTGACCCAAGAAAATGCTGCTGCTACTAAGAAGCAATCTTTGACTCTGTTTCCTTTTTATCTATATAAACAGAAATTTACAGCTTGTTGCTTACATCTAGGCTCCTGTGAGACTTCAGGAATCGGCCATGTTGCAGCTTAAGATGCACTCCAAAATCCTACTGTTTTATAGCTCAAGCCCATATGCCTCACCAGGGCATCTCTGTACCCTAGCTTACATGAGAGACACAATTCAGAAACTCTATTTGGCTCAGATTCTATGATCTAGATCCCTGTTTAAGCTTTCTAAGGCTTTATGTGGGTGTATATGAACCACTTTGAGCTGCCATTTGTAGTAAAAAGTTTCTGGCCTGTCTGACCTGTGGTTCAGACCCATAGACCCACAGTCCCATAATCCCACAGAAACACACAGATGCTTATATTAATTTTACATTCATTGACCTAGGGCCTAGACATAAAACTTGCCATGATTCTTATTTTGTTCAGCCATGTGGCTCAATACCTTTTCTCAGAGCATCATAATTGTCCTCTACATCTGCTGGCTTCTCCTGGTGTCTCTCTGGCATCTCTTTGGCATCTCTGCTCTGCTCTTCCTGTTCCTATAGCTTTCCCAGTCTGGTAGCCCACTCACACTTACTGTCTATCTTCAGCCAATCAGCATTTTTATTAAAACAGTAGATAGGACAATTATTTACAATGTAACAACATAATCCCACTACAATTACATTTACAAAATCTAATTTACCTCATATGTTCCTTAGAAGAAAGGCCCAGTGTTACAGTAATTAGCAGATGTTTATCTCACAGACATTTACTTAGTAAAATGTAGTATATCTTACTGACTTTATGTATATGAAATATTGCTTAAGATAAGTAAGTGTAAAGTAGACCAGGTCTTATAGACAATAAGGCTGTAGTTATTACAAGCAGGATTGTAAGATGTTGCCTCTGGGGAAGGGAACAATCCTAACACTGATATACAACAAATGTATGAAATGTTTTAATTGAGATATCTATGTGGTAACTTTTTCTTTATATAAGCTACAAGATGATAATCTAAGCTCCTAATATTAATGTGATTCCTGGCCATTAATGAAGTAGACAAAGAAGATGGTATATATGTTTAACAATACATTTCCATATACATTCACATAACTTACAAAATCTGCCCTGTGGAATTCTTGGGATGGATACAGATCTAAAATATAACTTTTTCTTGACTAGAAATAGTATTTGACCAGCTGGTTGAATAATGTTTATTAAACACTTTCTGTGGTTCTTATTTATTGCTAACCTAGAGAAGTTAAAGGGCTTTGCTATTTTTAAAAAATATTAATAGTTCATAATGAATAGTACAATACAATACACCAAAGAAAACAATTTCAATAAATGAAACAAATAATTTAACAAAATGTAATGAGTGAGCTGGCAATCTTTATTTCACATGGGAAGGCAGGTCCTAGATGTCTTCTTTCATCTTTGATCATTTTTCTTTGGTTTTCATGTCTTATTCAACTATTATTTTCCCTTATATCAGACTCCTCTGTTGGTAGAATTATTGATATGCACATAGTATCTCTAGCTCTTTAATTGTATCTCCTGAAACATTATGCTGTTTAGTTAACTTGGTCATCTTTGCATGGCATCTGACAGATGGGCTCTGAAGACAAGTATTGAACTGATCAGTTCCATTTAACCCTCAAAGCATCTCATGTTGCACAAACCCATTGTTTAATAGTGGTCTGCAGATTTGATTTAACTGTCACTTCTGATGACCAAGTGATGTACATGAAAGCAAGCATCATGAATCCCATAGGTCAGCCTCGAGGAGACGAGAGGTGAACATTGTACTGACGTATCAGGGAAGGATGAGAAATGGGGTACAGTCTCCATCGGGGAAGACATTTTATGTGCATCCTCAAATTTTCAGTCTCGAAAAAAAGAAAGTGTGCTTTGAGCTTGGGCCAAGATGATATATTTGAACAAATATACTCTATTTTCCTAGCATCTGTATCAAAGAATGTTTTGCCACAATTTAAATCTGACTCAGGTGGTAAAACATCTGGAAATCATGATGCATTTACAGAACATCATAAAATGTTGACATATAAAGCTGAAAATTATGTAATATACCATTTTTGCTAAATCAGATGCCATCTAGTACTACAGTCTCTGGAGATGAGGAATGGCAGGTGCCAACTGTTGTAGGAAAAAAAGTGAGAGTGTTTTTTAAAAATCTGATTTTTAAAAATTGATGAGTTTAGAAAAGTTTGCATTATTGTAGTTTGGTCCAGAAATATCTAAATATATCTATCAGAAACATTAAATAGCTTAAATATATCCTCAATATTAATTTAACTTTTTAGTTAAGAGCAACTATATAATATTATATTTCATGGACTGAAAGATAGAAGGACTTATAGTCTGGATAAAATTACCTTCTGAACCTACAGAGGGGGGAAAAAGTAAAATTGGTTACAGCCTTGTTACCGCAGTTAGAGAATTAGAAGAATTTGGGCTAGTTTGACTCTTTTGTTTTGCACATTTCTAATACATCTTGGTATTTCAGAAAAATGAGTTCTCAGCAGAACATCTGTTGCTACTCATGTCAGATTTCATCAGCATCAGGTTCCATCACAGTTTAAGATCTCTCTGTCTCAGCTTCTCTCTCTCTCTGCTTTTTAAAAATGATGATTCTGAACCAAAAGCAAAATGTTGTGCTTTGCCCATTTTATTAAAATGATTACCCTAAAACAATGTTGGTACAGCCATCACTAAAACTCCATTTTCCCCGTTCCCCCCACACTCAGATGCTTCCCCATTTCTCCACAGCCCCCAGAAGTACAGGTGCCCTTTTCCTTTCAACACTTACTGCTGACCCTATTCCTCAAACCCCAGCCCAACCCTAATGGCTCTGTCACTTTGCTCTCAAAGTTGAAAACGTTTGAATTAAATGTCGAATTTTAATATCCCTTTCCAAATTATTCAGAAACATCTCTTGAGTAACTACCAATGTTAGGGACTATTCAACATTAATTAACATTAAAATGAGGTGATATTCCTGGGCTTGTGGCTCATATACTCTGTCATGGGGAATTGGATTTTTAAAAAATATTTATTTTTATTTTCCAGATATGAACATTGTACCTGAGGTAAGAAGAGAGCAGGAGATACACTGGACTGGAGTTACAGATGACTTAACCTGTGTGTGCTGGGAACAGAACCCAGGTCCTCTACAAGAGATTGTTAACCATTGAGCCATCCTTTCAACCCTGACAGATATTTTTAAGGCAAACTTAATGTTACACAGGGTTGTCATGTAAGATGTACAATGAAAAACATCAGATGCTCAGAAAGTTTGAATTTCAGATATACCACAAATTATACTTTACTATAAGTCTGTTCTGTGTTATATTGAAATAAAATGAGAGGAGGTACCAATTTAACAGTGTGCTCTTTGGAGTAGTTCTGAAGCTAGCTCCTTAGCAACAGACCTGGATCCAGCTTCAGGATCCTATATCAACAGCTTTCTTTTGTATGGTCTTTCAGTGGGTGTAGAGTGTATTTACACTTAATTTCCACTTTCTTGAGACATTTTCTTCCAAGAAGGCTATGCTACATCATTGCCTAACTTTATAAGTCACCTTTCTGGTTCCTGTTCACTTCCTACTGTTATAAAAGTACAAAGCAGAGTGCTATCTACAGTGTAGAAATTCACGCTTTCCTGTACCTTCAGCTCTCTGCTACTTATTAATTTCTAAATTCCAGTTGGTAAGGGCAGCAATCGGGAAGGAAGCACTGAGGTACACAGAGTGGAGTCTATGCCCTGACTCTGCTACCTACTGAGGACTATGAATTCACATAGCTCACTAGCCCTGCCTTGTTTTCTCCACTTGTACAAAGAAGAAGATGATGGTACCTACCTCTGATACTTTCCAAGGTCATTAAATATGACTGTATGTGTGGAAAACCTACATGGAGCAAACTGGTACTCCTCCTCCATGCTGGTGCCTCATCATCATGATTACCTGTGTACAGTTTCTAGAATGGCCTGGAAGGTCTAATACCAAACAGAAAACTTCAACAGGAAGTGATCAGTGAAATGAACAGTGCCTAGGCACTGAATAGAGAGAAAGAGAAGAAGTAAATAGTGGCTTCTATAGTGATGCTTAAAACAACAATAGATGTATGCTGTCTTGTGTTGTTGTTGTTTCTGTGACAATGATCAGTCAGGAATAATTTGTTTTGTTTCATCTTAAGAAAAATAAATAGATCACATGAACTGGGAAATGAGGAATTTATATATTTTAAAGCACCACATTCCAATGAAGCTCAAAGAAGAATATGTTAATAAAATCCTATCTGCACTGCCTCTCCTTTCTTTTTCAGAAAGTCAATTTACAGAGGTCAGCATCAGCTCCTTAGGTAAAAGGCCATTCTCCTAACTGTGTAAGCTTTGGGTCACTGGTAAAAGTATTCAGTGACAATCATGGTGATGGCCCCCTGATGATCTGTCCAAGAAAAATTGGATTAAACAGCAGGTTTCCAAAACCACCGTTCAGCAGGAAATTACTCATTTTATATTATACTTCTGTAGCTGGTGTGTTTGGGCTTTATGTTATTTGTCATACATCTTAGCCAAGTTTGTAAATTGAATTCTACAGTACACCTTCAAATGTTCTGAGAAATGGAATCTCTGGGGCTTTAAGCATACCATGTATTTGGTCTTGCCAAAAAAAATATGAGAGGAGCCTAGTATAAAATAATATATCCCATCTGCCTGAGATATTAGTGAATATGCAAAAATCGTTATTGCTATAAATCTGTATAAATCTTATATTATTATTATAAGACTACAGTGTGCTTCTTGAGGCCTGTGAATCATATAAGAAGTATCTGAAAAAAACACCAGAACTATAGGGTGGGTGACACAGAAAACTCTATTAGAAGACAAATCCCAAATTCTCACAGACCTTCTTCTGTCCTCTTGGGAGATTGTAAATTTTTGCAAAAAGTCAAAGTACCTTAGAGTAGAAACGACACTGTCACTAAAAGGGAAAATGCTGTGGTCTCTGTCCCACTCAAAATTATCTCTTAGCTGTTCCCACCTTCCTTGGAGTACTATGAAGACTGGAAATTTTATCTGAAAACACAATGTCTTGTGGAGAGGTCTGGGAGCAGGAATGAGCTGAATGAGTGAATACAGAGCAAGTGAATGAATGGACCAGAACTTTGAGTTCAAATATCATTAAAAAATGTATGGTTGTTTTCACAACAAAATATGTAATAACATATAAACTTCTCTTTCTCTCCAAATCACTGTGGGACCTTAAACACAATATGTGTTTGAACCTAACCTTTCAGTTTCTACAAACTCAACTTTTCTAAGGCCTTCCAATCAGAAGATATTTTTCAATTGCTCTTAAGTCTACAAAATTTTCTCCATTTTAAAAGGTTAAATTGTAAATCAAGAGATTTAGAGATAATTATGAGAAACATTGTATATAGTATATTTGAGCTTGTTACCTTTTAATGTAATTTCCCAGTTTTTTATCACAGTGATATCAACTGTACTAGGTGGCCAGAAGAGACTCTCAAATCTCTAAAATGCCTATGTGTGTCCTTTATTATTTCTTTCCTAGGTGAAGGTCTGTTTTAATATGTTGAGTGATAAACAAAGCCATTGGAAACAATAGAGTTTCCTTGAAAACAAAAGCAAACACTTGATAGGCTTAATTTTAGAACAGAATACACTTCATTATGTAACAAATAGAGTTATCTTCTTTCTTTTTTTAATTTAAAAGTTTTTTTTTAACACACCCACCACTGTTTCCTCTCCCTCCCCTTCCCAGGTTGTCCTCCCCAACCATTCCTCAAAGAGGGTAAGGACTCCCAGGGTGAGTCAATGAAGTCTGGCATATCAAGTTGAGGCAAGACCAAGCTCCTCCCCCAAATATCAAGGCTAAGCAAGGTGTTTCTCTGTAGAAAATGGGCTCCAAGAATCCAGTTCATTCACTAGGAATAAATTCTAGTCCCACTGCCAGAGGCCACATAAACTGCCCATGCCACTTGAATGTGATCCACCTTCAGAGGGCCTAGTTCAGTCTCATGGCAGATTCCTCATCAGTGGGGTCAGAGTCAGTGAGCTCCCAATAGCTTGGGTCACCTGGCTCTGTGGGTTTCCTCATCATGATCTTGACCTATTTGCTTATATAGTCTCTCCTCCCTCTCTTTAACTGGACTAGGGGCTCAGTACCCTTTCTTATAGTTCTAACCTATAATCCTAACCCTAATTCCAAGATCCAATACCTTACAACAACTAACATCTTGGCCAGATAACTAATGGATTCCGAAATCTCTCAGCTAAGGGAACACAGGGCAGAGTGAGTGCAAACTGCACCATGTATGGTAAAGAAAATGGGTACAAATGAGGAATAAATGGGGGGGGGTGGGGACAGGCAGAAAATTGCCTGATTCTGTACTTCCTATATCAGAGAAAGAGAAAACAAGGTCTAGAGATGCGGGAAGCTGAGCAGTTTAGCTAAGTACATAAAAAGTGGCCACAAACAGAGCTCATATTTGGATTTGTATTAAATAATAGATTATTAATATGGTTATTGATCCAGAACAAAAATAGTTACCAAGATATTTCCTACTATTTTTAAAAAAAAGATACACTTAATTTATGTCCTGTAGGCTGACAAGTGCCTATTTTATCAGTACTGGGAATGCTGAGGCAAGAGAATCACAGATTCAAGACAAGCCTGAACTACTTAGCAAGATCCTGTTGCAAAAATAAATAAATAAATAAATAAATAAATAAATAAATAAATAAATAAATAAAATAAGTTAAGTCACAATTTAGTATAAACCCCTCATCTCAATTGTCATGTACATGAAAACTGCCCACCCAAGTGAGCCTAGCATGGGCAGCAGGTGCCGCTGTCCTCAGTGAGTCAGTCTGCCTTTATGAGAGTCTTGATGAGCCTGCAGTGACCTGCCCTTGAAGCTATAGTTTAACAACCTTTGCCCAAGCACTCTCTGGCTCTTTGCACATCTTTAATAGTTTTCTTGACGGACTATGAAGAACTGCCAGATGACAGTTCTATTTCATTTTTGTCACTGCCTGGTGCTCCCTTTCTCTCTCTGGCTTTTTCTCAAGGGCATGATTCTATAAGTCAACGTGGCAATGTTCACAGTGGGGATTGCTCTTTCAACCACTGTATTGATGTAGCAAGAGCAAGTCACAGACATGTCAAGATTTCAGGCCTTCAAAAAAGTAATCAAGAAGTATTTTATAAACTCTAATGTCCTTTCCATTGGAAGCAAATTGAAACTGGGGATTGGGATCTGATATTAAGGGTTTACTTTAAAACACTGCTGCCAGAGGCATAAAAACCCATTTTGATTAATATACTGTAGGATTTTGTTCTCCAGGAAAAAAAGCACAAACAATGTGCTTTTGTTCCCTGAGTTTTAAATAAAACATTTGTCATTATTTTACACTGGATATATCTAATTGCACAATTATTTTAGTAGATGGCACCAGAAAAATATGATTTCAAATTCCTCTTGCATATTCTATGTTTTAAGTAAATAATCACTTCAGTCAAAAATTATTTATTAAATTACAGGATTCTTTGTTAAATATAATTGAGATGTCAAACTTTTTTATTAGTTCTGCATAATGAAATAATTGAGGAATTAGTAATAAATTATTCCTTTTGTAATTCAGAATAAATAAAAATAATCACTAGGATTTCTGGAAGAATATGGGAGTCTTAAAACTCCCTCTCATATAATTATGCTGATGAATGTCATATGTTTCTTCAGCAAAAATAAAAAATGAACTGGCTTTTCCATCTGTGTAGTCAAGTGAGCTCTTCCATACTGCATGGCTATAAAGGTTTCTTTAGATATTGTTTTGTTTGGAACATGGAAACATGTTCCATTTAGCATGGAAAGGGAGTATAGCTTAATTTAAAAATCAGGTATGCTGATATACAGGACATGATGTTTTCATTATGATCATTAACTTTCACCTGTTATAAAAATCACTGTTTTTACAGTAAGAAGAATGTTTAAAAGGTAAGAAGTACCAATTTGGGTTTCAAGATCAAGAAGCTGTTACTCTAGGGGCTGGAGATACAGCTCAGTGGGTAAAGAAAGCATTTGCTGTCTGTGAAGACTAATCTCCAGGATCCACTTAATGCCACACAAGTGTTGGTAGCTTGCCTGTAACCCAAGTGCTCAGGAGATAATCAGAGGAAGCAAGCTTCTTAAATTGGTTGAATAGGTGAGCTCTGGGTCTAGAGGAACACTTTGCCTTAGTAATAAAAGAGTGTAAAATTATCAAATGAGTTATCTATCAGCAAACTTGTGTCTATGCACACACACATGCACATATAAACATGAATGCTCATCCAAATGCAAAAGGAAACAAGAAATACTCTATTGTTACAACTACTATAAGATGTAATGTACCATAAATGATATGGTGGCATAAATATTGACTTTTTGTTTCAAGGAGCTCACCATCCAGAAAGGAGATTGGGTTCACTGTGGTGATATATATATATATATATATATATATATATATATATATATATATATATATATATATATAAATTGTTTGGAATATTGGAATATTAGAGAGATAGGGAACAAACCACAGCCAATTCTCACCCAATGAAACTCCTCAGGCCAAACAGAGTAAGTGCTATCTTTACGGATGTTCAGCCTGACTGGTTGCTCAGATAGAATGGCTGAACTTCTTCTTCTTCTGCCTTATATTTCTTTCCCTGCCTAGCTATTTTACTTCCTGGTTCAACTCTCCTAGAGCTAGGATTAAAGGTGTATGCTACTATTGCCTGACTGTTAAGCTTTGAACTCAGAGATTCAGATGGATCTCTGTCTCCTGAGTGATGGGATGAATGACATGGGTCACTACCCCCTGAACTTCATGACTTGGCTCTGTCCTCTGATATTCCAGACTATTTTATTAAATATACAATATATCACCACAGTTCATTAATGCCCATAGTTGATTAGAGTATCACTGAATAGTAGATAATATATATCAATATAGACTTTTGAGAAGACAGGAGTCCTTATGACTTAAGAGAGAAAAATGATGGGAAATGAACAGAAGAATAGCAAAGGATTCAAATTTGAGGTTGAGAGACAGTCATGGTAACAGTAACTGACATTTATTGAGCTCTTAGGTAACCAGATATTCCTTACAGGTTACTTTATTTACCAAAGGACATTAGTGTAAAAAGACCAATGGATATTTGGGATGAAAGAAAATGTATGAATAATGGACACAAAGGGGACAAGGTCCTTATTGCTAACTCTTTTGTACATAGGAGTGTAGGTACTGTTACATATGAAGATAGACCCACATTCTCACCTCCTTGCATTAAGACTTCGTACCCTTGCGGTAACTAGATGCAGATAAGCTTCACTACAAGTTGTTTTGACCATGAAATTGTTAATTTATTGATAAAACTCTGTATTCTTCCAGCTGTAAAATCTGAAAGTTAAGCACAAAATGTAAAAAAAAAAAAAAAAAAAAAAAAAAAAAAAAAAAAAAAAAAAAAAAAAAAAAAAAAACCTCTTAGTGTGGCATCAAGTTACCTAACCAATCTAATTTTTTTATGCTCTCTACTCTGAGGTTATTGTAACCAGCATATGCCTGTCTACCCCATAGCCCATTGGTTGTGAGACTCTGGATACATAGATTTGTTAATTGGCCCCAAGAATAATTAGAAAGACTGTACCTATGTTCCATCACCCCTTTCATGGATCCATTTCCTGAGGCTTACCTCTCTGCTTAGTGTTGGGAAATAAGGAAACCTTTTCTTTCAGCCATCTCTGAAGTTGTTCCTTCACCACCATTCCACATGGCTTCCCTCCCCTTACCTGTTTTGGAGGGTTCCCTTTGCTAGTTCTGAAGATGCACCTTTTTTTTCCTTATGGTTAAGTCTTGTTCCATCATTCACTGTTGAAAGCCTGTGGGCCATTCTTCCTCTCTTACAAGTTTATTCAAGAAAAATGGAAATGTCTATCTACAGAAGCAGTTGTTACAAATGTTTATAACTATTACTAAAACAATGTTCATGCTTTCCAAAGTACCTTAATAATTCTGCTTTTCCACCAGCCACGTACATGTTTGCTTCTGACATCCAAGCAGCACTAGTGTTTCTAAGAAAAGATCTTCTTAGATGTGCAATGGAATCTTACTATGGTTTTCACTTGTACTTTTCAAACAATTAATGTCATTAAGTGCTCATATCTGGATGTACTTGTACTGTTTAGTAAATATTTATTTATTTATTTATTTTTGTAATTTTACTAGGTTGTCTTATTATTTGGTTACTTCTAGCTTCAGACAATTATAATTCAAGAAGGTTTTGTGTGACCATAGTATTTTAGCACCTGAAAAATACCTATAAATGTAATTATCACATAGGATAGTAATTATGTCTCACTTTGTATTTTGTAACTGAAAATTTGTGCTGAATTGCATAGACTCTATACAGCAGTTTATTGGGAATTCATAAGCTAACATTATTGAGTATTATAATCTATAACAATAGCATATCTTCCCATATTAATTACCTGTAATTTCTCTCAGAAATATTTTATAGTTTTCAATATGTAAGTCATATTTATGCTTATATATAAAATCAAAATTATCTCAAGTTTGATGATAAGTTTTAAGCTAAAATGTTTAATTATTTGTTGTTAGCATATATAAATAAAATTGCACTTTATATATATTGAATATATTATCTATATTATTTGTTGTTGTGACAAGCTCCATTTAAAAGGGAGTTTATTCTGGTTCATACAAGGATATGGTTCATCATGATGGACCAATCCTGGCTGGCAACAGGCACTTAAGGCAGCTAGTCATGTGGTATCAGCTGTCAGAAAGAAGGGAGAGATGTACTGGTGCTCAGATTTCTTCCTTTCATTCTTTCTTAGGCCCCACCCAGCGAATGGTACCCACTCATGTTCAAAGACTTTCTGCCTCAGTTAGCCCCATCTAGAAATTTCCTCATGGTCACACAAAGAGCCTTATCTTCTGGTGATTCTCTCTTGTTAAACTGACAATTTTGATGAGTCTCAATCTGACCTTCCAATTTGTTTTCTAACTAGATTCTTCTACTAATTCTAATAGCTTTTATGTGGGCTGAACCCGATGGAACACAGAGATGATGAGTTGAGTAAACTAAAGTTTCTCCTTTTTCCTTCTGACCAGTCTCCTTTTACTATTTTTCTTTATTTTTGGCAAGACCATTTACAACTGTGTTATATAAAGTCATGAGAAGATAGAAGGAGGTAAGAAGAGAGGATCATGGGGAAAAGGGAAGGAATCTAAGGGAACAAAAGTATAACAATACATGTGGCATGGAAGCAAAAGTAGATATTGGGAAGAGGAGAGTGATCAGATGATGGGGGGAGGTGGTGGGAGTCAGGGAGAACCAACAAAAGTATGTATTAAAACCCCAAAATGAAAACTTCTACTTTGCACATCAAGTTTTTAATATATAAGGTTATTTTCTACATTTGTAGAAATGAGCATATACTTCTTTACATAGTTTGCTTATTAAATAAGTTGTACTGATTGCTTTTAAATACTCAACTAAGAGTATTCTGGTATAAATCCTATTTATTACTCATGTACAAACATTTTACATATTATCAGATTCAATTTGCTATGATAGGTGCTACTTGTCTATGGCTTGTGGAATTTGTGGTATTCTTCCTTTTGAACAGTTCTGCCAATTCTAGCCTCACAGAATGTGACAGGCCCATTTTCCTTACTTTGGGCAAATATTTTTGGAGACTTAGTATCATTTGTTCTGGAAACATTTGTTAGAATCCTCAATTGACACTATGTAGCTTATTTAAACGTATATGTCTATTTAGGCTATCTTTTTATGTATAAGCTTTTGGACTTTATGGCTTTCAATAAATTTATTGCCTTTTGTTATCATTTTAATGTTTATAGCAGCTGTAGATATGACCTACCTAACATTCTATATTATGGTATTAATTGTTCCCTAGAGATTTTCTCATTAATTTTGCTATATGGTTATCAATTATATTGGTTTTATTAAAGACACAGTGCATGCTTTCACTCATACATTTCACTCATACCTTGCTTCCTACTTGATTTTTGCCAATCTTATTTCTTTTCCTTGACTTACTTCAAATTCAGTTTACTCTTCTGTTTCCAATGCCCCAAGATGTAAGTTCAAATTCATCATATCATTTTGATTATAAATTATTTTATCGTGTGTATTTCCCCAAGACCTGTTTGGCAGCATTCCACAATTTAGTACTATGTGTTTTCATATTCCAAAATAATTGCATATATATATTCTACATAATACCCCAAAATCAGACTATTTCCCAGATAGATTGCTTTCAAATACTGATTTCAGTTGTGGTGGTCAGAGCAAATCCATTATACAATTTCAAGTCTTTAAATTTATTGAGATTATTTTAGCCTAGAATATGGTATGTCTTGGTAAGTTTGTGATGTATATTTTTCAAAAAAATACATATTTTGTTTATTGGGACTGGAACGTTTTTACAGAATGTCAATTAGGATGAGTTGGTATATAGGGTGCTTGAGTATATTCCTGGTTGTAGTTTATGTATCACTCAATTTTGAGCAAGAGATTTTAAAGTCATAAGTTGTTTGTGAATCTAGTCACTTCTCTTTCAATTCTATAAGCTTTCGCTTCTGTGTTTTTAAAGTTCTATTATTAGAAACAGATACAACTAGAATCATTATGTTTTATTGGTACACTGACCTTATATCTTGTGCTGATCTCTATTCATGTAATCATTCCATAGATATCTAATATTCATATAGTAAACAGATTTATTTTATTAGATTGATCAATCTTTCTTCACTCTTTTATTTTAACGTCTTCAAGCTCAATTTTTTTCTAAAAATAGTACTTTTTTCCATGTATACCCCTGCTCACCCTTCCTTCCCTATTCCCAATCCCTCTCAGTCTGCCTTCAGCCTTCCCTAGTCCATCCCCTGATCCCCTCCCCCAAAAGGGCAGGAAGTTCCAAGGTGGCTCAGCTCAGCATGGGGCATCCACTTCGGGCAGGTCCAATATCCTCATCCCAATATCAAGACTGGGAAAGACACTCCTTTGCAGGGAATGGGCTCCAAGTTGCCAGCCCATTTACAAGAACACAGTCTGATCCCACCCCCTCAAGGTTCTACATACTGTCCATGCCAATCAACAGTTGCCTACCCCTGGAAGGCCTAGCTCTTTTTCCTATGGTTCCCCAGGGGCTGTTTTTGATGCCAGAGCTCCAGGTATCATCTCTGTGGGACTCTTCCTCATACTACCTATCCCCTTGCTCATACAGACTCTTCTCCTCCACTCTCCAGCTGAAAGGGAAGCTTGGCCCAGTGCTCAGCCATGGATCTCTGCTTCTACCCCCATTCATTGCTGGGTGTAGTTTCTGTGGTGACACTTAGGGTGTTTATTTACTTGATTGTAGGGGAAGTCCAGTTTAGCACCTCCCTTCATTATTGGTTGGGACCTATCCAGAGACATCTTGTGAGTTTGGGGGGTGGGGTTCCCTAGCAGCTGGTCTCTTTCCAACCCCGCATTGGCTTCCTTTACCAAGATATCCATCTCTTTTAAAGAATAGTTTTTTTAAATAGAGCATCAACTAACGTTTGTGGTCTCTAAATGGCATGTTAAAAACATTTTCAGTTAATGTGATTATTGCATTTTGGATGAATTTAATGGCTTTAGTTTACTATCTACTTATTTATTTTATGTGTATGTGTGAGTGCCTGCATGTATGTATGTGCACTACATATGTTGGCCAGAAAAGGGTGTTGGGGTCTCTGGAACTGGAGTTACACATGATTGTCAATCAAATCATTCAGCTCTTGGAACCAAACCCAGCTCCTTTGCAAGAGCAGCTGCTGCATGTTCCGTTCCCACTGATCCATTCCTCCAGCACCTTGCTTTCTCTCTTAGCTGTTTCCCCTTCCTTTTCTTGTATGGGGAGTGTGCTGGGGATTGAACTCAGGGCCTGAAGCTGCTAGAAAGGCTACTCCAGCAGGAAGCTACATCCAAGAGCTCCTTGATCTTTGTGTTTGTTTCCTTTTTTCCATGTTTTGCAACTTCTTTTAGACAGAATAAAGCCCATTATTATACTAGAAAAGCATCTTCAATATAGATTATGCCTCTTTTCATACATTAAACAGAGTTTTAGAATGGTCCACCACGTGCTGTTGCTTTCATAGTTATAAAATCAAAGTCCTTAAATTGATTTATGCAGCCATGTATTTTTTGATTTACCACCGCCTAGCCAATCTTCTTTCTTATCTCTATGTCATTCTTTGGCTCTCACCACAATGGAGCTTCTCTTAGTCTTCAGGTGTGTGAGGCTAATTCCTAAGTTTGGATTTATTTCTACTATTTTCACATTCTGAAATTCTGTTTAACACAACTCTGGACATGTTCCTTGGTCACTATCGCTTTCCTGTTTCACACTTTTGTCTTCATTGCTAATCCTCACTCCTGATCACTCATACATTCCCTTAGTCTCACAAACACTATATCTGTATTTGTAGGGACTGTATTCATTGTGTATGTTTCTCTCTCTTCCTGCATGGAAGGAGACTTTCAGCAGATGAGCAATTTTGAGTTTTTTCAATGCTATGCCTCTGGTACCTGGATTGGTATCTTAAATATTAGAGACAAATATTTCTAAACAAATACACTCATTAGCAAATAAATGGTAAACACAGAAAAATATCTTTGGAGTGCTAACAATGAAATATAACTATGTCAACATTTGTAAAAGCTAAGGTGGATGGTTCTTACACCATCATATTTCAATGTTGCTTCAACCATTTTGTGAAATAAGTATGGAGTTTAGATAGAGTAGTTTCATAAATGAAGATATGTTTTAAAGAGGGGAAATTAAGGACAAATAGCATACACACACACATACACACTTGTACATGCACTTACACAGGCACACACACTCTTCTCTTTCTGTTACATCACAGACTACAAAATTCCATCATTTAAGATTTGACCTTAAATTTCATTGGAACTTAAGGTTTGTATTAAAATGTGACTACTCACAAAGAGGGAAGAAATGTGCTGTAATAGTTTTGCATAGATTTAAAGTTACAAGAGAGTTTGTTGACATCATGTTCAAAGCAAGTGGTTTGGAAATGAGACTTATCCTGAAACACAACTTTCAGTCACTTGATTGACTTCATATTCATGATGATGTCAACTCTTTAACTTTTTCAGAGTATTCATTGTGCATGTAGTAGCATGTGTGTCTTTTTGATATGAGGAGAATTCAGAGAGAATTACAGGTAGGCAGATTTGCATTTTGAATATTGAAATATTTTTTAGTTTAGTATTCTATACTTAATATTTTATTTATTACATTCAATAGATCAATTGATTTATTTAAGTAAGTGTAAATGGACAATGAAGTAATAATAATTAATTCATAAAATTTGCTTCTTTAGACTAAAAATAAATGAAATGGTCCTTATAAGCATTGTCAGAAACAAAGGCATATTAATTCTACCTACATGCAAGGGAATCTCTCAATCTAGGATCCCAATCATAGATTGTTCTCCTATGTGCACAAAGAAAAACTAAAAGTGATAGAGCCAAATATTAGTCACAAAAATTTATCTAGGGAAAAAATCATACACAAAAAGGAAGAGTTTTTTTTGTTTTGTTTTGTTTTTTTGTTTTTTTTTTTTTTTTTAATCTCAGGGGTGGTAGTCAGTCTAACTTAACTGGTTCTGCTAAGATTGGGGTATTTGAATAGTGTTTTAGTTTTACAAAATGAACTGAAAATAAAGCCTTTACACTCCCAAGTCCACATGATTTTATGGAAACCAAATAAACTATTTATGGATTATAAATGAGTAGTCCAGAGATAACATCTTCAACAACTTAGAACCTCTCAACATGATATATATGAAAGATGAGAAAAAGACTAAAGGCCAAGGCATGAAAATAATATTTTCAAAAGTAGTGCTTCAGTCACTGTTCTGATGAACTAGTCTATTATCTTTATGTCCTTTTCTCATTTCCTTTTGCCTTTTTCAATAACCTCTTGGAATCTTACTGGTTTAGAAAGTCTGCTGATAACCAGAATCTTTAAATCTTTCCAAATCCCCCATCAAACTGTAAATGTTCTTGTGATGGCTACTCAGGAAACCTTTAGAAGTGGTTGGTGTGACATCACTGGGGCAGCCAGTGTGGGTCTTTAAGTACAAGAGGCAAAGCTACTCCCTCTGCCTTGCAGAAGCTGAGACAAAATTACTTAGAATTTCTTTTTTTCCGCCACCTATTTGCCTTTGCCTTAATTGTTATGGTTGTTGTATAGCAGCCTGAGGAGCTGGTAATCTAGTCAGTCCATATCAATGTCATTCTTCTTTGATCCTAAATTCTTCATGTCAAGCACAGGTCCTATTTCAATCTTTCATCATTTCTGACTTTTCTTTGACCACAGAGACCCCTGCTAATAGCATTTGTCAAGTAGATTATAAAAACAGTTGACATGTATGAAGTATGTCCCCTTCAGGTAACGAAGCATCCCACCTCCGTTTTAGAAATATCAACTTTTAAGTCTAGAGTTTTAGATACTATATATACACACACATGTATATATATATATATATATATATATATATATATACACACACATATAGTGTTTAGGTAAAGACTTTCCTTGTATGATGCATCTGATTTCAAATATTAATTAACAATAGCTACATTATTAAAGTATATTTGGTCCAGGTTTATTAATTAATAGGTCTATCTGTCATCTATGTGAGCTAATATTGATACATGTATAACTGAAATTTATAATGAGCTTCCCTTATGTCAGCTATGGAGTGAATGTGTGTTCACTTCACAAATGTACACAAATATGAAGGACCTCATAGACTTTGGCTCAGGGGACAGCAAAGTTTTCCAGAGGGAACTGAGAATGAGTGTTGACATTTTGTGCTGAAAATATCCAGCATCACCTCCCCATCATATATTTATGGTATGAAGACTGCTCCCTTACAAAGACTGATCCTACAAATTCAGCTGTATACCATAAACTATTGTTCCCTATTTATTGTTGTGTAATAACCCAACCTCCTTTTCCAGCTGTATGATATATCTCTATCTCAACACTGCACAATAAACACTGAGATTATGGAGTGCTGAGGCTTCTCCATTGAAGAGCCCATACCCTCTGATCTCAGCGTTCTGTCTGTCACTTGTCTGCCATTTCTTCATTCTCTCACCACTTCAGTAAGGTGCAAGTCCTGGAGCTATAAGGAACATGTTATGTCTTGAATTCCACTGAGGTTTAGAATCATGATGGTTTTAAAACGTACTAGTAACTATTAGTGGATGCATTATTCCTCTATTGGGATGTTATGAAGTTTTTCTTATGCATTGATTAAACTATGGCTTTGGGAAAGGGAGATAATAGGGGGAAAGTGTCATTCTTACCATATCACATTAGGATTTATATTACCAAAATGACGTCATTCTGATAGTGACCTTGATCATCGGGCTGAGATAGTGTATGCCATGTCTTATAAATGTGAAACAATTTCTTTTTATTCTTTAGGTTATATTCTGAGGAAGAAAGGCACTACATTCAGCCAACTTGAAGAAATAGCTCTACCTTCTCTATGATGTAGTATCTACACAAATTATTTAGAATGCTCCTAGATGGGAGGAAACCCATCTATTTTCTTCCATTTCTTTATTTGATTATTTATTCATGTAAACAGAGATTCATGGGTATTTGTTTAATCAAAATCTATTTTATGTATTTTGTTGTTGCTTTTTTCTCTCTTTGGGCATTGGAGACTCTTTACTTGTCTCTCATATCCTTGTAAAGTGCTGTGGTGTGTGTGAGTGGGTGTATGCACGGAGTAGTCCCTTGGTTTTGGTTGCTACATACTCATGTCTTACATGTTTGTTCCAGCCTAAAACTCACCATGTGTGTAAATTCTTTGTTTTTTTTTTTTTTAAAGAATTGGAAACCAAAATCTAGGTGTACATATGTTCCCTGCTACTCTGGGTTACTTTTTGACCTTTGAAGTTAATAAGCAAAAAAAAAAAAATACTGCAAACCAAACTTTATGACTTAAAATATTTTATATGCAGCACTCAAAATCTTTATGATGATTGGCATAAATTCATATTGGTATCTCTTTAGTCCATCTTATCATGATTCATTCTAGCCTCAAACTCTTGGTTATCTATAATTTTGTCTACAACAAGAAATCTGATCCATAATGTCCTCTACTTATACACTTTGTGTTTTATTGCAGTACACATGCATGGTGGAGAACAGTGTTTATGTACTGTTTCTGATGTTTTACCTTTTCTATTTCTATTCATTTCTAAAGTCACACTGGTAAGCATTCCTTCTAACCACTTACTCAAGTATGGTCATGTCACATGCTAAATTCTTTCATAAGAATCTCCTTAAATGCTTTTTAGAAAGATGTATGTTAAGATTCACTCTGTGGCTTTTAACAATACATTTCAATATTCTATATCATAGTTTATTGTAAAAGATAAATAAAGATGCAATAGAGTTACTTGCATCTCTAGTAACTCAGTTAGATAAGTCTCCTATTATTTTACATTTACAAAACTAACTAATTATTCAGGCATGGTTACTTGCAACTCTAACTCAGCATTAATACTGCTAAGGCAAGATTATCAATGGTTTAAAGCCAGATTGAACTAAGCAGTGAATTCTAGGTCAGTCTTGGCTATATAAGAATTCAATATCTTAGTACAATTGTCAAACACAAATACTCAATGAGGGTGGTAGCTTATAGGTTAAAGCATACAAATTCCTGGCAAACATGACAGCTTCCTCCCATCCTCAGAAGGCATAGACAGGAGATCCCTGAAGCAATCTAGTTAAGAAGACTAATGATACAGATGAATTCGGTCACTGAAAGATTCTGTCTCAAAGAATAAGATAGAAGATTTTGGATACCTGCCTTAGGCTTCTACATGCTGGTGAAATCTCATGTGTGTGTCAGACACAATTGAACACACGAACATACATGCACACATGCATGTATACGCACACAGTATGCACAAACACACATGAAATGAAGAAAAATAATAACAAATCACTGAGCAATCAATCAAACTAAGAAACAAAAACAATAACTGTATATTCAAATTGTATCACTTCTCAGACTAACTTCCTTCAGAAGTGACACGAGTTAAAGTAATCTTGTGGGTTTTTTTGACTTAATCGTTCATTCTTTTTGTTCAGAATAGTTATACTGTATGGATAAGCCATAGTTTAATTACATATTTATGCCTGAGAGAAATCTTTGTTGCTTTCATGAATAAACAATGAGTGAAATTCATAAATATTTATAGTTTTTAAGTCAGTCATATGTGAGTGAGTGTGTGTGTGTGTGTGAGTGAGTGAGTGAGAAAGAGAGAGAGAGAGAGAGAGAGAGAGAGAGAGAGAGAGAGAGAGAGACCTGCCAGATTATAGAGCATCTATACTTAATTGTGTAGGAACCTCCTAAATTACTTTTCAAGTTATCTGCAGCTTGTGTATTCTTATTTCTCTTACATTTTCTTTTTTTTCTTTATTTATTTTGTATTTATCAAGAAAAACAGTAAAATGAATTAAAAATGCTGAGAAGTTAACAATAACTATAAAGAAGATAAAAATCATAAGCATGACTTATCAAGGGTGATAATGCAAATAAGATTGCTACACATATATTTACTTTGTGTTCAGCTTTCCCTCTGAATTTTTTTTTCCATCCCTATATATCCTTATTCAAGGCCCCTTCCCCCTCCCACCACAGCAGGTCATTTTTTCTTCTCCACAACTCCCCATCCCCTCCCTGGGCAAGATGCAGACAGTCCCATGGTCCCACTGATCCAATAATGCTTAGTTCAGTCTCCACTCCTGGCAAATCCAGTTTTGTCCCCCCTCCCTCAAGAGTGAGTCAGGTGTTCCTATAGTTGGAGTGGGATCCGAAGGGTCAGTCCAGGGTGTTTCTGATCCCAAGCTGTTCAGTGGTTGTGGTTTGCCACTTGGGCATGTTTGGCTTTTTTTCTTGTTTGTTTGTTTAGAGACCACTAATGAATGAGTACATCCCCTGCTTATCTTTCTGAGTTTGTGAGACTTCGCTCAGGAGGATATTCTCCAAATCCATCCATTTGCCTGCAAATTTTAGGATATCATTTTTTCTTACTGCTGAGTAGTATTCCATTGTGTAGATGTACCACAGTTTGTTAATCCATTCTTCAGTTGAGGGACATCTAGGTTGTTTCCAGGTTCTTGCTATTACAAATAATGCTGCTATGAA
>PVIH01021124.1:16624-30646 GCA_004025045.1 Sigmodon hispidus | reverse complement strand
TCACCATCCCTGACTTCAAGCTATACTATAGAGCTACAGTAATAAAAACAGCCTGGTACTGGCATAAAAACAGACTTGTGGACCAATGGAATAGAATTGAGGATCCAGACATTAACCCAAAAACCTATGAACACCTGATCTTTGACAAAGAGGCCCAAAACATTCATTGGAAAAAAGATAGTATATTTAACAAATGGTGCTGGCATAGCTGGAAGGAAGTGTGTAGAAAAATGCAAATAGATTCAAGCCTGTCACCCTGCACAAAACTCAAATCCAAGTGGTTCAAGGACCTCAACATAAACCCAGCCACTTTAAACTTGATAGAAATGAAAGTGAGAAATACACTTCTACAAATTGGCACAGGCGACCACTTTCTAAATATAACACCAGTGGCACAGACACTAAGACCAACAATCAATAAGTGGGATCTCCTGAAGCTGGGAAGCTTCTGTAAAGCCAAGGACACTGTCAATAGGACAAAACGACAGCCTACAGAATGGGAAAAGATTTTCACCAACCCTACAAGTGATAGAGGACTGATCTCTAAGATATATAAAGAGCTTAAGAATCTAGAGCCCCAAACCTTGAATAATCCAATCAAAAATTGGGGTTCAGATCTAAAAAGGGAATTCTCAGCAGAAGAATTATGTATGGCTGAAAGGCACCTGAAAAAGTGCTCATCATCTTTAGCCATCAGAGAAATGCAAATCAAAACAACTTTGAGATACCACCTGACACCTGTTAGATTGGCTAAGATAAAAGACACAGATGATAGCCTATGTTGGAGAGGATGCGGAGCAAGGGGAACACTCCTCCACTGTTGGTGGGAGTGTAAGATTGTTCAGCCACTTTGGAGTGCAGTATGTCGGTTTCTCAAAAAATTGAGAGTCATTCTCTCCAAGAACCCAGCAATACTGCTTTTGGGTGTATACCCTAAAGATGCACAGTCACACTCCAAAGGCATTAGTTCAACAATGTTCATAGCACCATTATTTGTAATAGAAAGAACCTGGAAACAACTTAGATGTCCCTCAACTGAAGAATGGATTAACAAACTGTGGTATATCTACACATTGGAGTACTACTGAGCAGTAAGAAAAAATGATATCCTAAAATTTGCATCCAAATGGATGGATTTGGAGAATATCCTCCTGAGCGAGGTATCACAAACTCAGAAAGATAAGCAGGGGATGTACTCACTCATTAGTGGACTCCAAACAAACAAACAAACAGTCAAGATAAAAGCAAAGCATGCCCAAGCTGCAAACCACAACCACTGAACAGCTTAGGGTCAGAAACATTCTGGTCTGACTCCTTGGATCCCACTCCCCCTAGAGGAACACCTGACTCAGTCTTGAGGGAGTGGGGAGAAAACTGCATCTGCCAGGAGTGGAGACTGAACTAAGCAATATTGGGGCAGTGGGACCGTGGGACTTCTTTGTTAATAATAATATTGTTATTATTATTATTAATAATAAAATTTAAAAAAAGAAGAGACCAGGATCGAGGCTGAGGAAACTGGAAGATAGCAGGGTGAGATTTGACTGTGGTGTTTCTCTTTGTATATTTCAGCGTTTCCCCAAAATCTGTCTCTGAGGTTCATTTAATACAACTAGAATTTTTGCTACAGAATCTGGCTATTTAACAAACATAAAAAACGAAAGGAAAGCCTTTTCTCCAGTTTCGAAAGAAAATTCCTGAGAAAAAAAAGTACATAAAATTGACACAGAAGAAACTGGAGTCCACTTTTTGAATTCTTAGACTCATTTACAAAACAACTTAGGAATAGAGTCAAATAGAAGCATAAGAACAGATATATTGTATTTTGGAATAAAATCTTCTGGGCTGGCAAGCTGTAAATTTCTACTGCTGTCCAGAAGAGAATAATGAAGAAGAAAGGAAAAACAAGTCTTGCTCTTTAAGCTGTCTTGGTCAGACACATGGCCAAGTGCCATGTGACTCTGTGGAAGGCTTTAGTAGAAAAATAATAAGAAAGCCCAAAATTTGGAAGGAAGCCTAAATTGTTAAAGAATGTGTAGAAAGGAATAAAACAAGTTATGTTTTCCTGAGTAACTCAAAAAAGAGAAAGACTTAAAATCCTACATGACTGGGTTACCTAAGTTACTGCACTAGAAATACAGAGTCTAGGAAGCATAAGCCACTATCTTATAAAAGAATTAATCATTATACCCATCTTTTGGTATGGCTACTGGTGTTCCATTAGTCAAAGTAATTGGCTCATCCCACATGGAATGTAAATAATCTTCACAGGCCAGGCATTTTATTCTCTTAAGTAGAAGTTATTTTTATACTCTGACAAAATAAGCATCTTCAAATCACTGTCTATGGAGAATATAAGTGCTTTAAGCGCTCCTCACTCTCATATTCTCTACACATTGACCAGTTCTGGGTATCTGTGTTAAGTGTCATCCACTTCAAAAAGAATCTTTTTATGATGAAGGTTGAAAGATCTATTAATCTGAGATGTCTATGTCATGCTTTAAACCCCAAGCTTCATGAATCTTTCTAGAAGAGGACCTACCTGAAGTGATGGAAAACGGCAAGAAAGTATTGTTTTGCTGATACAACAAGACAGATGTACAAATGAACTCATATATACCATGGCCCAATGCACAAGACCTACATATACTCAGACAAATTCCCAACATGGATATTGGGATGAGGGTTCAGACACCCATCTCTTGCCAAAGAGCTATGAGCATTCTGGTAGGTGATTCGCTATTTCACATAATCCCCAATACCTAAGAGTATTTGGGCAATACAAACAGGACTGTATGGATTTGTAAAAAATGAAAGAAACAACAGGAAGTCAGAAGGGAGAGGGAATGTCTGGAAGGAAGCAGGAAAGTGGGAGTGAATATTATTAAAATATATTCTATAAAATTATCAAAATATAACAGAATACTGTTCATAAAATAGAATTTAATAGATAAGTGTATTTTTAAAATAACTAAGGTAAATATCAATGCAACAAGACTCTCAGAATTTTGTAGTTAATTTGTAGTTTACACAATTTGCCAGTTTACAGGAAGTCAGTTCATCAAACAAAAAAGATATCAAGCTTTTAGATCATAGAAACTCATACACAAATGTCAGTGACAATTTCTGATACACCATATAGGAAGAAATGTGGTTCAGAAGGAAACATACAAAATGGAGGAAGGGAAGAGACTGTAAACATGGGCAGAGGTGTAGTGGTATGTGAGACAGTGCCAGAGGCAAGACAAGAAAAGACATTGGAGCAAAGCTTTTCCTAGACAGACAGACAAAGTGGGGCACAGTTAGAGGTTCTGAAACCATTTAGAAGGCTGGAGATGCCTTGCAGGGAAGGTCCAACATTTGCAAACAAATGGGCAACCTGAGAGGATAGAGGCCTAACAGCTGCAGGGCAACATCAGTATGAAGAGTTGGAAAAACTTTTTAAAAGTTAAAAAAAAGTAGTTCAACAAACTGCTTTTTCTTTTCTATATAATTTGATTTTATGGACCAAACATTACTACAAATTATTTACTAAAATAAAAATGATATCTGAATTAATCATAAATATTTTTCTTAATGTTATTTTTATAATATGAATTATGATATGTAATGATATAAATAATAAATACTGCATGGTATTTCCTGATTAATACTCACAAGAATGCCTTGGATTTGAGTCCTGTAATAGCCAAGAATATTTCTCCTTATGGGAGAACACTGAATTTCAATAAAAACATTGTGATGCAGATGATTTTGTTCTCTATCTTTAAAAGCATGCATATAATAAGCATATATACACACACAGAGAAGTGCCTCTTATCTTAGGTACCTCTTCTAGTTTCATCACACTGATATAAAATACTCTGATCAAAGACAACTTGAGATATAAAGGGTTTATGTGACAAGGAGGTACAGGCCACAGTATACCATTGTGGGAATTCAAAACAGGAAATCAAATCAGGAAGCTAAAAGCAAGAACCATGGAGAAATGCTGCTTGCGAACTCACTCTATCTCCCTAAAAGACTAATGCTTAACCACCTGTCTTATATAGCCAAGGAACACCTACCCGAGGGATGATGCAGCTGACCTAAACGAGGCCTTCTTGTGTCGTATCAGTGAATAATGAAGATAATGCCTTACAGATGACCATACGTCAGTTGTATCTCAGAACTTCCTCAGTTGAGGCTTCTCTTCTCAAATGACTCTAGTGTCAAGTTAACAATTTAGGCTAATCAGAACATGGTCTAATTTTCATACCTTTGAGAAGTATGTGGTAAAAATTTCCATTCTTAAACTTTTAATTCTACAATATTGAAATTTTGGGGGAAGATAAGTCACATCTACATCGCATTTATCAGTTTTGAACTACTAGGAATGTCATACAATGTATGAGACACATACAATGGAATGCTTGGTAAAGTAATCTGATCTGGGAGAGCTTCTCATCATTAAAGAGAACAAAGGAGGGGCTGGAGAAATTGCAAGTGGTCAAGTGCACTTTTGACATTTTCACAGGGACTGAGTTTAGTTGCCAGTACCAACCTTTGACACCTCAGAACTCGCCTATATCTGTAAATTCACAGAATCAGACACCAAATTTTGGCTTCTGTGAGCAACTTGACATTTACAATTGTACACACACATACACATTGCAAATACAAAAGTAAACGTGTATATAAAATAGAAAAAAAAAAACTGCCCTTTTCATCAACTGCACTCTGTATTTGTCCCCTACACCCCGCTGGCTGAAGTAGGCAAAACAGTATATCACTGCAATAATTCTCAACTTTCCTAATGCTGTGACCCTCTGATACAGTTCCTCATGTTGTGATCATCCCCTCACCCGTAAAATTACTCATAACTATATTTTTGTTCGTGTTATGACCTGTAATGTAAACATACATATATGCATATATTTATATAGAAGTTTTTCCAAGGAGTCCTGACTCATAGGCTGAGAATCACTGAAATAAGAATTTCTAAGCTCAATGATATGAAATGTTCTTCAGCAGCTGCCTTGTTATACCTGAAGGTTTGACAGTATTCTCTGAAGCGAGAGACTATGCAAATAATTCCTGTAGCAAATCATTCCTGAACTCTTAATACTGTCCCTGCTTTACTCTTTTTAGCAAATGCCAGTCTCTAGTGAACTGAATTCTAGTCTTCAGACTAAACCCAGAATGAGGACTCATCAACAGGGACTTCCTGATGCAAATTCCAACTTTTATTGGCTATCATGGTAATTATTATTATTCCCAAATCACTCAATATTGCATTTTACCACTTGATCTGACATCTCTGCACTGCAAGGAACATTTTATGGTTTATCTTATTATTACAAATAGACAGGAATATATAGATTCCCAATTAAACTCTAGCCAGATATTATTTTTATGGGAGAATATTAAAATTATATATTTTCAACATTCAACTAACTTCTAGTCTCAAGTAGCTTTCCCTAAACAGATTAAAGATGAGGATTTTATTCTGTTTCTGATTTATATTTGCTCATATATAGTGTATGATTGTCATCTTCTTAAAATATGAATCACTGTGATGTATATAGCTGTATTTGCCAGAAATTAGAGTTTAATTTATCAGATTTGAAAGAAAATTAGCAGATTAAAGAGGTTTGTCTAAGCAATGTACAAATATTAGAGATAGAAGTAAGTTACCTTATTTAGAATTTGATTTCCTTTCCTAAAATGATAAGTTATATTTTTAAATTTTAGAAAATGGTTTACTCATTTGTTGTGTGGCACATCAGACATCACACATGTGCTACAATAGTCATGAGAGTTGTCAAGAGACAACTTGTTAGAGTGGTTTCTTTCCTTGCACATAGTAAGCTCGAGGGATTGAACTCAGATCATCAGGCTTTGTATGGAGAGCCTTTCCGCACTGAATCATCTTCAAATACCAGTGTGATATACATTATAACTTTTAAAAATGTTTGTGTGTGCACTCATAAGTGAAATAGAGAGAGAGTGTATTCCATATGACCTGATGCCACCAGAGACAGGAGGAAGAAAAGCAAGAATCAGAGCCTATATGTCAAGAATCATCAGCAGACTGACCTTGGTGTTGGAATCTGACCTCAAATCTGGATAAACAATAAACACAAATATTAAACTTTCTCTTTAAGTGAACACATACAAATGCACACACAAACTCACAAACACACTCAAACATACACACTCACATACATTGGTACACATGGTCATACTTACATACAAAGACACACACACACATACTCACATACACTCAAACACATGATCACGCACACAAAGACATACACATAGACACTCACATGCACTCTCACACACACACACATACACACCTCAGCTGAAATAATCTGATAGATTTATATAAGATATAAAAGACCTAAAATCATTCTTAGTAGGCAATGTAGGTTTGTAAGGACAAGAGCTCAAAGCTTCATACAGCTTTCAGATTTCAGAAACTCCTGTTTGGATCTTCATAATTCTATGACTTGTTTCCATTTTGAATAACTATGAAATGTAGTATGATGAACTGTAATTTTTTTCTTTATTTTCTCATTGTTATATGCATATATCTAACAAAATGCAGTTTAATTAAGGGAGGGTCTATTCTGACTTACAGTTTGAGGGAGTAAGTGCCATCATAGCAGGAACACCATGGTGGTAGGAATCTGGGTTATAAAATCTTAAAGACCTCCCTTAGTATTGTATTACCAACAGCCAGGCTCTACCTGCTAAATGTTCTACCACCTTCTCAAAAAATGCAGCCAGCTTGAGACCAAGTGTTTGAACACATAAACCTATGTGGGTCATCCTATAGAATTCATTCTTAGTCTATCACTTATGAACCAGCAACAATGCTGGATAAGGCTGCTGATGCCTATCATTCTTGTGCTGAAGAAGCTGAAGGGAGAGAATTTGAATGAGTCCAGCCTGAGCTCCATAGGGAGGCCTTATATTAAAAACAAAAACAAAACAGTAGCTAAGATTTATCTTAAGGGGGATGGTGCTGGCTATGCACACAACAGTAACAAGAGCAAAACCAATGTCTACACTGAAAAAAAAAAAAAATCAACCAAACAGACAATACACAGGAGCTAAAAGCTAATCAAATATCTCTTCTGTGTTCCATTATATTTTGGCAAAGGCAGCTTGAATTATTTGTGTGACTTCCTATATGCCTAGCTTTCCTTTGAATGATTGAGAGGATGAGATGTTTAAATCTCCTAATTGGCTATTAAAGCTCCATACCTTTTCTCTTTCTTTAGGGATGTCCTAGATCTGAAAGATCTTTGTTACATGATGTAAGCTGATTTCCTTTTACCTAGCAGGTGGCAAATGATTTGCTTCTATTTGTTGATGTAGTTTTCTCTCTTAATCTTTTTTTTTCTTGTATCTATTTACTCATGCTCCATTATTAACAGATTCTGATGTTCTATTATATTTGTTTTAGCTTGCACAACAAAATGTGGAGTGACATTGTGAAATTACAACTTTGTAAGGAAAGACTCCTGGTGAGAACAGAGTTAGAGCCAGAAGCAGGGAATTAGAATATTTGTAGCTGTGCAGAAGACATTTGCAGTACATCTGCTTCAACCTAAAACCTCCTCAATGCCCTACAGGCATCTGGATCCTCTGGAGAGAAGCATTTTGTATCATCATCTTGCACTGCTGTAGGAGTCAAATTCTTATAAACTAGTAAGCAAAGTGACATGTAGACCATGTGATTACTTATGTTCATTTATTTTAATTTACAAAAGCATTTTACATATCTGTAGGGTTTACCATTATGCTTAGACATAAGTATACACTGTGTACAGTTTGTACTGTTCTAAGGCCAGTATTCTCTAACTACTCAGATCTTTATCATTGGTTTTAGATATTGAAGTATTCTCTTAAAACAATCTGTCAGAGTCTTATTATAAACAAAAATTAAGTCTTCTATTTATAACAAAATTAGTGGATAATAGAGAAAATACTGCAAAGAGGAAGTGTGTCTTAAAGAAACAATATGTTGTGATATCTTAACATAATCACTGTACTGGCAACTAGCAATGTACCATGTTGTGATAATTAGGATGCACACACCAACAATTTCTTTGTTGCTTTTATTTAGAAAATGTATTTTAAATTTTAGTAAATAAAAATATATTTGATTTCTCCTAATTTTACCCCTGAATAATGAACTCTTCTTAACATTACAATTTGTAGCATATGTACAGATAATGATCACTTTCTAACCTAGTGCTATGTAAAAATGAATATTCACACATGATATGAATTGAGGGTAGTATGAGGACCAATTAGAAATGCTCAAAGTACCGAGTCTAAAGAAATATTAAGAAAGAGAAAAAAATCTTAACACAGACTACATTAGCACAGATGTCTCTGTAGGATATCTGTATGAGTCCTTGAGAACTCTCTAGACCCCATGCACATTGCTCTTCTGTTTACTAAACCTGGTGGTGTTTCACAAGTGGATTGATTCTAAAGGAAATGTCTACAGCATCTGGGGAAAATTACAAGAATAATGACTGGCTTGGACAAAATAATGCATCTCAAAAAATATTGAATAATGGATGCTTGAGTAACTTCCCAGTTTAAGCTACCTTCCACCTAGTGTCACAATGATTGCTTTCTTTGTGGTACCTAAATTGCATATGAGCAACTATCCATTTACTTGTAGTGGCATTAAATCATCTTTTCTCCAAACCATAAAAGCTCCATTTTCCCAGCTTGCCAACTTTTATCCTACCTTCCAACTATGCAATCGGAAATAGTACAAAGTGTGGGGCCAACAAATTGCTGAACTATTTTATCAAGAAATACGTCAAGGGCCAGGTCTTTACTGCCTTTTATGAAAAGTTACTACTTTTCTTGTGCGTGCTGATAACCTATAGTTCACACAGACGACCAGAACACCACTCTCATTGCCCTCAGTTCACCACTACCTTAAAAGACACACTGATATTTATGAGCACATAAAATCACACATGATCTATTTATCTAACTAGATTGGTTCCATTATAATACCAACTCAACGTTTAGCCACAGATCTTCCTCTGAAAATTTTTAGAATATATCTGTTTTCTAATATATATATAATGTTTAAACCTATCCTGCTTTGGTTAAGTTAAAACATTTAAAAAAGAAAATTGTCCAGATATATTTAGGTTACACACAGAAGTGACATGTACTGAAGTAAAAATGAACACACTGTGATCAGAATCTTGAAAATGCTTTTATTTACTAAAAGTGGGACAAGGTTCATTTAAGTTAATCTTATAACTTAATACTGTTTTTTCCAATGCACATTTATTCATTATGTTTTCATGTGTAATTTCATTTATTAACACTAGATTTGTATAGTAATAATCTTTTTAAGAATATATGTATATATATATATTGCTGAAACACTATTATTTTCTGTAATCCTAGTGGACAATATTTACTATAAGCTTATTTAGGTATCACATTTACTGCTAAGCGAAAATATATTTGCTGATAACTGCAACATTCTTATGTTGTTGCTAGTCATATACAACCCATTATAGATATATAAGGTACAAGGCAGATTGAGTAAAAACACTTGACAAATTTGTTAGTGAGGTTCAAATCACCTGTTTCTTATTTTACAGCACTAATCTAATATAATCATTATTATTTATAACCTCTTTGAAGACATTGGATAGGAATGGATTTCTATCTCCTTAAATATCTCGTTGTTGAAGTTACTTTTGTAAAAATGTTCTATTAGATTTGCTACTGTGTCATCTAATTCTTAGAATTAAATTCAATGCATAAATGAGAAAAAGAAAAGTTAAGAGACAGAAACATTAAAAAGGCACAGAATTCTGGCCCAAACTCCCAGTCTAGTCAAAGAGAGTAAGGAGGAATTATATAAGCAAAGGGGTAATACCATGATGGAGAAACCCGCAGAGACAGTTGAGCTACTGGGAGCTCATTAGCTCTGAACTGAGAGTTGGAAACCTACATTGGACTGAACAAGGCACTCTGAATGTGGAAGGCAGTGTGTGGCTTGTGCAGATTGTGAGGCCTCTGGCAGTAGGACCAGAATTTATCTCTAGGTCATGAACTGACTTTTTGGAGCCCATTCCCTATAGCAGAATATCTTGCTCGGGCTTCATATGGTGGATGGGTTTATTCCTGCCTCAAATTGATATGTAGACTATATTGACTCCCTGTGGGAGTCCTTACCCTCTCTGAGAAGAGGATAAGAGGATAAAATACTGCAAAGAGGAAGTGTGTCTTAAAGAAACAATATGTTGTGATATCTTAACATAATCACTGTACTGGCAACTAGCAATGTACCATGTTGTGATAATTAGGATGCACACACCAACAATTTCTTTGTTGCTTTTATTTAGAAAATGTATTTTAAATTTTAGTAAATAAAAATATATTTGATTTCTCCTAATTTTACCCCTGAATAATGGACTCTTCTTAACATTACAATTTGTAGCATATGTACAGATAATGATCACTTTCTAACCTAGTGCTATGTAAAAATGAATATTCACACATGATATGAATTGAGGGTAGTATGAGGACCAATTAGAAATGCTCAAAGTACCGAGTCTAAAGAAATATTAAGAAAGAGAAAAAAATCTTAACACAGACTACATTAGCACAGATGTCTCTGTAGGATATCTGTATGAGTCCTTGAGAACTCTCTAGACCCCATGCACATTGCTCTTCTGTTTACTAAACCTGGTGGTGTTTCACAAGTGGATTGATTCTAAAGGAAATGTCTACAGCATCTGGGGAAAATTACAAGAATAATGACTGGCTTGGACAAAATAATGCATCTCAAAAAATATTGAATAATGGATGCTTGAGTAACTTGAGGTAGGGTGAGAAGAAGCAGGGTGCCAGTAGGAAGAGGGGAGGAAAGGGGAACTGTGGTTGGCATGTACATTTTTTTATTTTAATTTATTTTTGAATAAAGTCTCATTTTTTTTATCTATGCATCCCCTTGTTCAAACGCCCTTCCCCCTCCTGCCCTTCCCAGTCACATTCTCTTCTCCCCATCTCCTTATCTCCTCCCCAGCAAGGGAAGGAGGTCCCAAGGTCCCAAGGTGGCTTAGTTCAGCATCCACTACAGACAAATCCGATTTCCTCATCCTAATATCAAGTCTGGGTTAGGTGTTCCTCTCAGGGAAAATGGACTGCAAGGTCCCAGGCCAAGGTGCTTCAGATAACAAGCTGTTCAGTAGTTGTGGTTTGCAGCTTGGACATGCATGGATTTTTGTTTCAAGTCCACTAATGAGTGCGTACATACATCCCCTACTTATTATTATCATACCTTGCTCAGGATGATAGTCTCCAAAACCATTCATTTGCCTGCAAATTCTACAGTACCATTTTTTTCCTTACTGCTGAGTAGCACCCCATTGTGTATATTACCACAGTTTGTTATTCCATTCCTCAGTTGAGGGGCATCTAGGTTGTTTCCAGGTTCTTGCTATTACAAATAATGCTGCTATGAACATAGTTGAGCTAATGCTTTCGGGGTGCAAATGGGCTTCTTTAGGGTATATACCCAATAGTCGTATTGCTGGATCCTTGGGGAGATTGATTCCCAGTTTTCTGAGAAACTGCCATATTGCATTCCAGAGTGGCTGAACAAGCTTACACTCCCACCAACAATGGAGGAATGTTCCCCTTTCTTCGCATCTCTCCAGCATAGGCTGTTATTTGTGTCTTTAATCTTAGCCATTCTGACAGGTGTAAGGTGGTATCTCAAAGTTGTTTTGATTTGTATTTCTCTGATGGCTAAAGATGTTGAGCACTTTTTCAGTGCCTTTCAGCCCTTTATAATTCTTCTGTTGAGAATTCCTTTTTCAGTTCTGAACCCCATTTTTTAATTGGGTTATTTAGGGCTTTGGGCTCTAGTTTCTTGAGTTCATGAATACAGCAGTACCCAAGTTTCCTATTTATCATAGAATATTATACATGTCATTACTTTTTCTAGATCATAGTATAGGAAGAAAACTAAAGAAAATAATACAGCCACATGAAGCTGATTCACAAAGTAGTGTTCCTGAGGTTTAAAGATTTCTCCAATGATTCCTACTGTCACCATATAAAACATTATGACTAAATTTGTGCCTTAGGACATTAGATGCCCCTATCTAATGTGTTCTCATGACTGTCAGTTTTGTGCAGACAGATATTTACACAGTGTGGAAGCTTACTATAAAATACTTGAAAGTGTCATAATTAAAACCTCCCTGAATTTGGCTAATTCCATGCCTTTGTTCTCCTACAGGCATGGTTGCCTAGCAGGAGAAACTCACTACTGCATTCCCCCCATCAGAAGAGTTTGTCAAAAAACCCATCTTTTGCCTGGAGAAAGGTCAGAATTTCAACTGTAGTTTCTACTGAATCCATATTTCTTTTGCTTCATTCTAAATGTAAAATATTCTAAATCAAACCATCATAATTTGAAAGCTTTTATAGATAATTTTAGTGTCCATAAAACATTTTTGTTATCTGTCCATTTATTGATGGATACTTAATGAGATTGCACATACTGGATATTGCAGAAAATGTGCTAGAAGAAAATAAATGAAGCTTTAGCATACAGATTCCATTACTGGCAGATTCATACACAAGCAAGCATACATACTATCAGATTGACAGCTCCCATGGTCATTCTAATTTTGAAATATATTTTTTTATTCTACTCATATATCACATTCTGACCAAATTTTTTCCCTCCTTCTGCTTCTCCCACTTTATAACCACACCTAAAACACTTTTGGTAGTTTAAGGAAACCCCATTTTCATTCCATGATGGCTGTACTATTTTAGCTCTCTATCAACAATGCATTGTTTCTTTCTTCTCATCTTTACCATTATAATTATAGAATTTCTGATACTGTATTGCTTCTATCAAGATGAGTATATAAGCATTTTACCTGGTGGAAAATCTTTAATATACACACTGAAAATCGAAAATTCTAAAGGTCACATATTTTACTTTTTACAACCATTTTTCTAGTGACCTACCAGCTTCAAACTTGTAGGCAAATTTTTCATTAAAGAGATACCACATACAAACCCATATGTTTAAATGCTAACAATCTCAGCATCCACAAATGCATAGTACTGTACCCTTAAATGATCATATTTATACACTTCTAATACTTAATCTTTTTGATAATATACATTTTGAGCAGAGTGAGGCATCTATCCTGTGATTATAAATAACATTTTTGGTGATTAGTGAAGTTCAGTATTGTTTTCAAATGCTGTTTGGCCACTTTTTTGTATTGTTCAAGAAATAGATACGTACATTGTTTACTTCTTAAATCTTTTCCTTTTGTAGACTTTTTTTATATAGTTCAGGTTTTTACTCTTAGTTTTAATTACTTGTCAAAAGAAGACATCAGAATATTTCATCTATTCTGCATGCTTCTCCTTCAACTTGTTGATTGTTTTCATGGCTGTGAAAAAGGTTTTATTGTGATGAAATCCACTTGCCTGCTTGTGCTTTCTTTGCCTGTGCAAAGGGTCCAAAGAGAATCCCTCATGGCCCAGGACCACCACTCCCATACCATGGCTGCCCCATGTTGTCTAATAGAAATTCTATATATTAAGGTTTTACATTTAAAACTTTAATATCTTTTATGTTCATTTTATACAAATAAATGTGTCAAATAGTATCACTTTCAATCTTACTTCATGCTAGTCTTAGCTTTTAGTATATTTTGCAAGCAATTGGTACTTGTCCTCTTAAATGTTTGGGGGAATTTCTACAGTGCTGCCATCAGATTCTGGAATATATTTTTAGGGATGATTATTTTATGTAAATTTTCTTCTCCATAATCAATCCTTATAGTGTGATTATGTGTCTCTGAGATTATTCATACTTTATCTATGATCACATTACTTTTTACTCTAGGTGGGTTTTTTTGTTGTTTTTTGGTTTGGTTTGGTTTTTTTTTTTTTTTTTTTTTTTTTTTTTTTTTTTTTTTTTTTTTTTTTTTTTTT
>PVIH01021124.1:0-16524 GCA_004025045.1 Sigmodon hispidus | reverse complement strand
TCATCTAAAAATAATGTGAATTGGGCATTCATTCTATGGTTATAGTTTTATCCCCATCTACTGTGGCATGAATCAGTATGAGAAGAGGGCAGAAGGGATAGAATTTACTGTGAGCAATATATGTTAGAGACAAAGGTCTAGATTTACATCCTTCATTTGTGGTAATAGAAGGTAACTGTGTACAAGCTGACCTGCCTGTGATTGGTTATCATTTAACTATCTTCCCTACATCTTTAAAGAATTTTCCATTTTTCGTTCTATAATGAAGTACTGTGTTCACCAGGCTGCCTTTCTTAATTCTTACAAATATATTATCATCATGTATAACTGTTCAAATTTATATTTCTACTGAATAATGTTTGAGAGAAAGTCTTCATTACATTTTCTATCCCTTTCCAATATGTTTTACTAGACAGGTTTAAACACACACACACACACACACACACATACACACACACACACACACACACACACAAAAGAAAAGAAACAGAAATAATGCAAAATTGGCCTTTCACAAAGTACTTCTCTTTTTAAGAATATTCAGAGCTAAAACATGTCTTTTTCTTATACAAGAAAATAAAATGAGTTGCAACTAAAGAAATATTAAGTTAAAGGCAACAATAGTATTTTTTAGATAAGGCTGTACTTTTCTATGTGTCCACATATGACTAATGAGCATTTTTTAAATGACCAAATCTGAGACTGACTATATGTTAGTTTATAGACTTAGCAACAAGTAAGCTATCTGACTAGAATAATTACCTTAATTATATGTTCTAATGCTTTGATATCATGTATATATTAGATTTAGTTGTTGGAAAATCATAACTTTTTCATAGTATTTCTTTTAATGAATTCATTGCTATATTTCAGTTACATATGTGTTTCTTCTGTAGAATATAGAACCATACAAATTTGTCTATATGTTAGTGTAAATTTGTACAATATTTACATTTACTATCATCAGTTAAGTTCTATAAAATGGCCATCAATAATCCTGTTTGAAATTCTTGCCAGAAGTTGTAGAATATTTCTGCAATATAATAGCTATGGAAGTATCTTAAAATAAAATTTAAAATGTCAAAATATAGACTAACATGTATTCATATTTCAAATAATTACATGGAAGAATTACATGAAGAAAGCAAGATGTAATTACTCAAAAATACAACTCCACACACTCTGATACCTGTCAATCAGCACAGAAGCAAAAGCCATCATCATGCCACAGAAACATTAGTTCTCCCAAAAGGAGATAGTTGTAGACAAAACATTCATACAACAAAACATGTAAATACAATAATTCATACTAAGGGCTCAGCTTCTGGGTGGTTAAGGACATGTCTTTGACCCTTAGTCTTCATTGACTTCAAGGTTGGTGATGCTATATATTCTGACACTAGTTTGTCAGGGTGTTAGTCTTGGTTCTGTGCAAAGCAATGTCTGAGGCAAAAGCACAAAACAAAACAAAAGCAAACAAACAAAAAAAACCTTGTATTATAAGCTGACCTAAGGGAGGTAGATGAAGTGATTGGAGTAAAGATAAGGGAAGAGAGACTAGTTAAGTGTTGCTTACCAAGCTAGCTACTACCTCTGAGATATTTTATGAATACATCTCAGACCTTACTGCAACCTCATAGGAGAAAAAGCAACTTTCTTATTGTCTTCTGAATTTAATGCATTACACATATTTGCAGACATCTGATATCATCTGTCTGCATCCTATTTAACAGTCTGAGGACAGTACATGTACAAGAGGACTTATAGATTCCCTCATAATGAGAACCAGAAGACTAGAGCACAGAGTTAGACTTCTGCTTCATAGGACACATATTGTTACTTCTTTGACATCTCTACCTATATCTTCTATAATTAGAATCTACAAAATGTATAGAAAAGAACATGAAACAAACTTAAAGTGAGTGTATCTTAGAGGTATCAAAACATTCATGATGAAGCTTTATCATGTCGAAACTTGAATGGAAGAACTGACTTCTGTACAATATGGTTATTGGATTTAACAGTGTTACTAAAACAATTAGCACAGTCTCTAAGGCGCAACTATTGATTGTAGCACATTTATAATTCAGTATCATGTTGTATAAAATAATTCTGATTTAAACTTATTTTAAGAGAAAGTTGTTTTCTGGTTTTTGTTTTGTTTTTTATACTTATTTTTGTCAAATAAGCTCCCAATTGGTAGCATTACTTACGAATCAAAGCTGGAAAAGTTCCAACAGTATGGTAAAATTGACTTAAAAAAAAAAGAAGTTGAAAATAGAAAACAGATGACAGAGGTCAGATAGAAACTTTTTTATTGTTTTTTATAGCTATTTAAGAAGTAACTCAAAAGAGAACAGTATTATCTTCGTTCTCAAAACTATCCACATATTGTTTGTAGGGGTTTTATATTTAAACACTGTCAAGGACATTGAAGACTGTATCATATCACATTGAATATAATTGGGTTAAGACCAAGAGCTATCATGAAGGAAAATAGGAATAAATTACATATCCCACAGTGAAGACTTGGTGGAGGCTTATGAACACTACAAGGGTCAAAATGATGAAAGGTCAGAAATAAAGAGAAGAGCTGTGTGGGAATGAACCATAGTGCAGAAGTAGAAGGGTTACACAGCTGGGTCCTCCTTCTGCTTTTCAGAGAAGATACTAGCAAACCCTATGGCTTCTGCTGGCATCCTTTTTTTCCACAGCCACTCCTGCCGTGCTAATGAGGTGAAAAGTGACCTGCGTGCTCATTCTCTGGCTCTTTACCTAGCAATAGGGTGACATGCTGAAAGGCTAGCTGCATGTGCTGTGTTAGAGATTAGTTTACGCAATCCCTAACAGATGCTCACAGGGTCTTTGAAATAACAAGTCTGAAGTTTCAAAACTGCATGTGTTTTTCATCTGAAATGTTGAAAGAGAAACACAGCTCCTGTTAATTTCACACCCTTTCACATATGGTTGCTTCATTACAATGTATCACAAGCGGCTTCCCTACAGATTATTCAATCAATAATGATAAGCACAGAAATGTCTCCAAGTGTCCAGTGTCACTTGGTGGCATATACTCTGATCCTTCTATGACAAGAAAGTGTGTTTCTTTTATGACATTGATTCTTTTGATGGCAATTCCTTTAAGGTTAGGCTTGTAATCTCAGGATTGAATAGGTGTTTCATGTCTTATTGTCAACAAATGAAACACACCTCTCTGGCTATGGTTTTTAGGTCAGTGAAAAAGGGAAAAAACAATTTACAAGCATCTCAATATCTGTGTTTACATGAGAATGTACAGAATAGAGGAGAGTAGTTAGCCTGGAAATTAAGAAGAACATTATTTTTTATTAAGTGTACTTCAAGAACTACAAAGACATCAAAGAACAAAATTTAAATAATCATGCTGATGTGTAACCCTAACATGAAGATGATATCTAAATAAGTTTTCTGCCTTTGGATTATAATAAAAGAAGTGGGTCTCTTCATAAGAAAGTCTGTAGTTTGAACAAGACTAATAGAAAAATACATATAAAGACTAGCCTAGTTAGTCTTCTCTGAAAGCAAACAACAAACAATAATAAAACAAAGTAAACACCAGGTTATAAGAGGCAGAGTAACTAACACTAAGAACACTTCTACTAATAGAATATTTAAAATAAGAATGTACAGACAGGATCTGGGGAAAGTATTATATTCCACTTCAGATACACAGTGAAGGATCATGGTTACAAGACATAAAAGGCCTGAAGATATCAGTGAATAAAAAAAAAAAAAATCAGAGGTCAGTAACCAATACAAAGTCTCATGCCTGTTTGAAGTGCTGAGAATAAAAGACTGCATACTGAGCTCTACATGGGCTATCTTTATTCATCTCACTTCTTACCAAGATGCAGATAATATCATATATAAGAATACATAAATAATGTAAGATAGGGATAATGGGGAGTAGTTCTGTGAAAAACCAACTTCTGGACATGACATAGCTTTTGTACTGATGAATTCACAGCATCTATGGCTACCTGCATAAAATCAAGCTAGGCAAAATTCAAGCATAGTTAACAGTAAAGGGAGATACTTTGCAGAAGCCACTGATTACAGAGGATTTCTGTGCAATTACTAACTGCTAAGAAATGGAGAATTCTGCTTATTTGAGATTGGGGCCACAAAGTAGAGTCTTTATGCTTCACACACATGCATATACAAATGATGCTAATTGTGCTGTCCAAAGACAAGAAGAGAACACATGAAGTTTGAAGAGGAATAATTTGGATAGATACAGGGGAATTGGAGGGGGAAAAATAGGGAACTGGATATTTCACTGCATTCATGAAAGTTCTCAAAGAGAGAAAGCTATTCAAAATATTTAAAAACATAAATACCAAGAAGTCAGACGGTTCTACTTAAAAACTCAAAGGTAACATGGTAGAGGGATGTACAAAAGGATTATTTATTTAATCAGTTTTTTATATTTCCTTAAACATTGAAGCCATGTTCATGCCTATTAAATTAGGACTCAGACTATTGTCCTTTTAAAGCCTAATTGTACTACCAAAAATTATTAAACAATAATAAGAATTGAGTAAAAATGCAGATAAAACTAAATCAAACAATACTCATGAACAAATATAGTCCGAAGTGTTCTCTTTTCCTGAAAATGTAATAAGTAACTTTAACTCACAGTAATGAAATCATACAACCAAAGTGATATAAATTTCTACTCAGAACAATGCTATAGGAACAATCTATAATATATATAATCTCACAATATTGCTATAATAGCTCTGTGTCAGGATGACATGGATGCACACCTCAAATACTACAGCCACATCACTTCCTATTTAAAGCTCAAAATACATTGCGATGTTCTTAAAAACAAAATTGTCTAAAATATAAAATGAAAATAAAGAAACTATGAAGAAGTGATGGTGTTTAATAGTATGTAAGAGTTTAATAATGATATAGAAATATATACCTCAAATGTAATGCATTTCAGATGTCTTTATCGTCATAAATATTCTCTTTTCCTACTTTCTGATTTTTGTACCCATTTTATGGTTCTTCATCTATCCCATAACTTTTGATACTTTGATAAACAGCATTTTCCAATATATTAAATTCTTTTCTTTAGTGTCTTGGCTTCCATGGAGAAGAGTTTGTGAATAAACTTTCAGGAATAGTATCTTCCTCTCACTATCAACCAAAATAAAATCAAAGCTACAATTCTCACTATATCCAACTCTGATTTATTCTTTTGAATTTCTATTTTGAGAACTCATTAAATATAATCTGTCTTTTCCTTAAAGTGATCATAACCATCCTTTGGAGCATAGTATTTACCTAAGGGTCATATGTCAGTTAATAGTATTATATCATTTCATTACCTCAACTTAACTCTTTTGTACTATTTTTTAAAAGACAATGATTCCAAGCTACAGTTAAAAAATCCAAAAGGAGATTCACAAAGCCCAAAAGTGTTAAACAAGTTACAAGAGAAAACAAGGCTGTCATTCAAGATATTTGGTTAATGTCATTCATCCAAAGAAAATGTATTTCTTCCATTAACACTTAAATTCAATTTTTTCTCAAGATAAATTTATTTATGCAAATGGATATTCCAAACACAAAATGATAACAGGATACTTTATTTATTAATCAAGTTATTTTATTGGTGCTTAAGAACTTTATGTGACAAGGAGTCTAAAATTTGAATGTCTAAAAGTAATAAAAAGTGAAAAAAACATTAAAATATAAGCGCACTGATGAGAAGAGAAGTAGTACCATTTTCATCTCATATCTTAATATGATTTGGAATTGGTATTGAATTAAGCTTTGAATTATGAAATGATTACCTAAATAAGACATGAGTATGTTTAATTCTCTACCTAAATAGAGTCGTATATATTCCTAGTCTAAGCCTGGACAGGAGTCTTTTGAATGTAACTAGTTCCTATTCCATCCTTTTATGTGACTATAGATATTATGCTTATTCCTTTCTTTAGTTCATCTGAAAGTCATATGAAAAATCATTGTTGGAGAATTTAAATCATAATGAAAACCATTATTAAGCTTTCTTCCCCCCTCTTTTGAGTCATACTCAATTTGATTTTGACCACTGAACTCATCTTTTCCAATGATTTTCATTATCTCTTTTGTTAGCTACTGTTCCATCAATAACTTCAAGTCTATCAAAGTATTACTGGTACATTATAATCTTTCTTATTCAGAGCCTTTTTTCTTCAGATAATATCTTTTATTCTAATAAGTACAATATGTTTTTCAAATTTTTTAGATGTTTGAGGGGGAATAGTTTGACTCAAAGAGAAGGAAGATCTGGTTTCTGTTGCATCTTATCTTACTTGTAAGTTATTTTTTTATACTAATCAACTTAAATTATGTGCTCAGTAACTACCTGTCATTTTACAAGTGGCTATATGAAAAACTTGCAAGATGCCCCCAAACCTTGGACAGAGGAGTATAATTTTACTACTGTTGAAACTGGTTTCTTTTTCTAAATGAATTATCTTTTCTTTTCAAGCTAATTTCAAGTTGAGAGCCCAATATTTGCCTAAATGTTATGCTGAAGCCTGCATTCAAAAACAAATCACAAGAAGAACAAAAAAAGTATAAAAAAATTTCAGAAGAAAGTGAAGAGAAAAGCGTAGGGTTTGTTCATTTTTAATTTAAAACTTTTTTAAACTTTTGAGGTCTTGAAGAAGAAAATGAAGATATTAGTTAACTGTAAGGACTCATGACTTTTCATGTGAAGTATGTCAATATATTACTTTGAATAAACAACCTTGCAATAAAACACAAAGCTTAAGATATTTCCCTTAAACATTATATTATATCAAGAATATATGTAATTGAAAGCATATAAAGGAGAATAATCTAGAAATAGCATTTTGATTCAGTGTGAAACAATTATTTTTATAAATGTCCTTCCTTAATTTCTAATTCTCATCTTTACATAGTTACTATTCTCAAAATAAAAATAATGTTTTATATGCTTCTCTAATAATAATGCTGGTGGTTACTTTCAATTACAAATGATTAATGATAAAAATAAAAGCAACCTACTAATTGATATCTGTAAACTATTCACTATGCATGTTTTGCAATATATCACAATTTACTTAATTTATCTGCAAGAAATATATTATGACAAGCTTGTAGTTGTATTTCTAACACCTAAAATAGCAAAATTCAACTTTGCCAAACTGGTTACTACTAGATATTTCCTGAGATTTGCAATCATTGAGTGAGGAAGCAAGCTTTTATTAGCATGCAGCCTTGTAGAATGCACTCACAAAGTCTGTGCAAAATAAAAACATCATGGAGAGACTTCTCCTGTTGCATAGTAATGACTTTGGAAAAGCCTATGGACATATATAATCCTAGAGATAGATCAGAATGGGAAAGGCATAATGATATTGAGCCACATCCTTTAACAAAGAATAATAAAGGTTCTTATTGAAGTGTCATAGTTTGTTGTACTTAAAATTACCTAGAGATTGGTGCCCTAGTTAGTTTTTTATTGAAGTGATAAAATACTATGGTCAATACAACCTATAGAAGACAGGGTTTTTGTTTTGTTTGTTTGCTTGTTTGTTTTACTCTTTTCTCAGAGATAACAACTCATGATGCCAGGACATAGGTAGGTAGTATGCATCTGGAACAGGAACTGAACCTCACTTTTCAAAAGACAAACAGAAAATATAGAGAGCAAAACAGGAATAGCATGGGACTTTTTAAACCTCAAAGACTACATTCCAAACAACCTTCTTCCCATTCTAATCAGAATTTACTCAGGAGATTTTCTTTATTTCTCATTCTCAGGGGGAATACCTGGATGTCTCTCTTAAGTTCCCCCCATTACCTAGCTGTTCGGGGGTTGTGATCTGCAGCCTGGTTATTCTTTGCTTTATGTCTAAAATCTACTTGTAAATGAGTACATACTAGGTCTATCTTTCTGGGCCTGTGTTACCTCATTCATAATAATACTTTCCAAATCCATAACAAATCATGAGAAAAAGAGATGGTTGAGTGAGAGAAGAAACAGAGAGGGAGAACAAAGAAATCGGTACCATGATAGAGGGAGCCACTGTGGGGTTAGAAAAAAACCTGGTGTTAAGGAAACTACCAAGAACCCACAAGATGTCCCTGGTTAGGACTCTAAGCATTAGTGGAGAGGGTGCCTAAACAGAACTTCCCATATAATCAAATGAGTGACCACCCTAACTGTCATTATAGGACGTTCTCCCAGCAATGGACAGAGGCAGAAGCAGAGATCCACAGCTAAGCAGCAGGTAGAGCTCCTGGTCCAGGGGAGAGAGAGACAGACAGACAGAGAGACAGAGACAGAGAGAGAGAGACAGAGAGACAGTGAGAGAAGGAGCAAAGGAGCAGGAGAGAGAGAGGAAGAGGAAGGATAGAGTATATGAGCAAAAGCAACAGGATAACAACTAGGAGACCCACAGGGAAGGGTGACGGGAGCTATTGGGAGATCACTAAATCGTAAATAATCGCTGAGGCACCTTCAGGGAAAGGAACTAAACCCTCGAAAGGTAGATGCCAGTCAAACAGCTTGGGCAGTTTGTGGAGCCTCTTGCAATAGGACCAGAGTATATATTCCTGGTTCATGATCGGACATCTTGGAGCCCATTTTCTATAGAGGAACACCTAACTCAGCCTTGATAATGGGATGAAAGAATCCGAACTACCTTAAGTGGATATCTTTGCCCTCCTTGGGAAATGAATAGGGGGATGGGGTTGTGGGAGGCTGGGGGAAGACTGGGAAGGACTAGGAGGATGGAAAGGAGGGGAAGCAGGTGGTATGGAAGATAATCTCTTTACTAAAAAAATAAAAAAGCCTTCTTCCAGCAAGTTCATACCTCTTGAACCTCTGAAATAACACAAATAATTAAGGACCAGGTATTCAAAAGCCTGACACTTATGGGGGGGAGGGGAAGGGTGGAAGTGGGTGGAGGAGAGAGGAAAGCATCTCAACAAAAACACTACAGGTGGTAATAATTTTACCCGCATAAAATACTATTAACATACACATTTAAAAGTTTTATGTGACAATGTTAAGGATATTAAAAATGAGAGGGGAATTAAAGTTGGTACTTAGCTATGAAGGATTAGAGATTATGAAAAAATAATATGATGCATATGATTACTCTTGTGTAAAAAGCTAAAGAACTTCCAAGCTGCAAAGTACTTTACAACATTCCTCATTCATTTTTTTGTGCAATTAGATGACTGAAAAAAATTATTTAATATGAATGGTTAATATCTGACTCACTTTCTAGTCTCTCTTTTAAAAAGTGGGATTCAGGCGTTATTTGGGGGAGTATTAGTAGCTCCCGAGAATCAGGACTCTGAGTGGGCATGGTCAGAATCTATCGAGACCCAGGAACAATAATTTCCCTTTCTGTTTTGTGCCTGCCTTCTTGGAGAGTGGACCAGAAGCCCAACATTGGATAGTTTCACCTCCAAGAATTGTCCTAAAATTCCATTTATATAAGTGAGTGCTTATATAACCCCTTAATAAATAGCAATCTTTTAAAAGATATATTGCAAGTAAACATTTTTCACAATACAGATTCTTCATCATTTTTCCTAACATCTTTTTTGAAACTCTGTGATAGATTATATCTTCCTGTATTAACTCTCTGGGAAAATTTAGACAAATATAAGCAGATTTGTAAAAATAAGATTGTGATTATAGTCCAGTATCTCAAAATTCTACAGGAATTTCTTTAAAGTATTTGTAATTGAGTATTATTGGCCAAAACAATGTTTAATATTTTAGAAAGTTCCTCATATTATAAGATAAATTAAAAAAATGACTCATAAAATGTTTTAATTTTAATATGAATGAAAAAATTTATTTTTACTGCAAGTGAAATTATTATTCATAACTTTTAGATTGATAATTGACAGACTCATCAAAAGCACTATACACATATCACTCTTATTGGAGTTAGATGAGTGATCTGTAGTCATTCAGTGTTTTCCCATTAGAAAGCCCATTACCCTGCTTTACACATTTAATATTACTATAGTCTAGTTCTATGCCTGTCAAATTACAGTGCTGAGCTTTAAAAATATCACAGTGCATTATTTTGAGAAATGTTATCTCTCTTCTTTGTTATCCTGTGCACCTCTTGTTCTTCATGAAGTATTTGCTGATGTCACTTTAATATAATCATCTTTTTCTTGTGTTTTATTCTGTTGTGTCATATTCTAATGTTTAAAACCATATACTTAAATATGTTTTTACACAGTTAATATGCATGGGAAATTTACTACCTAAATCATTCAATATGAGATGTTGAGTTAATGTGCTCTATTTGTGCTTACATTACGCTTTAAAAATTGTGAGAACTGTCATACCCTATTTGACCTATATATCATACCTTTGTTAAAAAGCAGGGTTAGGGCTATTTAAAAAAATATGCTGATTATTTGTCAAGGTGATGATAAAAGGGCCTGAAGATATGGCTGAGCAGTCACAATTGCTTACTGTATAAGTGTCAGAGTTATGTTATATTATGTTATGATACCTCTATAAAACACAAGTTTCCTGAAAATGATTACATATCACAGGGACCAGTGTCTCCTAGGTTTTATATGCCTAGGAGATGATCAAAGAAAATAGGTAAACTTTTATACTTTTCTATGTATATTTGATAAGAAATACATAATCATGGAGAAATTGATTTGAAGACAAGAGTGTATAAACTGACAGGATACTCAGAGTGGATTGCATGTGTAGATTTTTTTCTTGGTTTGTACTGTATTCATCGATAAGAATGTTTCTTCCCTCCAGTTGTAAGAACACTTCTGCACAGATATATTTATGGCCTACTTTGGAAAAAATTACAAGGACAACATGAGAGTCAGCTTCTGGCTTTTGTTTGTTCTGAAATCCTGAGTGACAATATTTTATCTTAACATTTCCTGAACTCAATTTTTTTGGTCTGATTTCTAGTCTTACAATAAAGTACTAAAATTAGTGAATGTATTAAGAAAGTTTAGACCACAGTTTTAAATCTTCTAAATCCAGGAGCTGGCACAACAATTTTCTGCTTCTTGGAAAAGATATAGAAAGGGTGGTGTATTAGGTATGATTAGCTAAGCTTTGCTTCCCATAAGCATGGTTATGAGAACAAACAAGGGTTCAATGACAGCTATATTAATTGTTTCTTAAGACAATGTTCTAACTCTCATGTTCTCACTGCCTTGACTTTACTTCTTAAAAGATTTCATCATGTTCCCACATTACCACAATAAAATCTGAGATCCCAACACATAAATCATTGAGGTGGGGGTCACTGTCAAACATACCTAAACCATAGACACTGAGCGGAATGAGAATGTCAGAATATGAAGATTTCTAAAACTGTCACTATGTTCAAGTAACTTTAGCTATATTAACAACATTCTTGCAAAAGTCTAGAACAGTCATGTATCAAGAGTAGAGAAATCCAGACAAAACTGGTTTGCTTGGACTGTGGCTATAACTGAACTACGCAGGTCAAAGAGAACTCGAGGAAAAGACTTTACCCCAGAGAGGCTTCAGAAGGTCTTGTCTCAAGCATGCACATATAGACAGGCTTTGTCACAAGATGGACATGGCAAGAGAGAAATGGTCATGTTCTGCTCTAAAATCCTAGGTACATTTTCTTTAGTATGTCATTGTAGATAAATGATAAGTTTTTTGTCTAGTTTCTTTCAGTTGAAGCTTTACCTGATTATGTTGCTTGGGTAAAAATAAGGGGTCATTTCAGCTCTAAAGATTAGTTAAAAAGAATGAGCAGTAAGCCAAATACCATTAATAGAAGAGAAAAGATATCAATTATACAGTGAACAGTCACAGGATATTGAGCTGAGGTTTACATAGCAACTTGGTCTGCATAAAGGAACAGAAGCTGGAATCAATGCTTTTTAGAAAAAGAAACTTCTAATTGTCTGTTGTAGAATTTTCTGGTTTATTTTTTCTGGTTATTGGTGGGATTCTCAAAGAATGATGACAAGACAATGAATTTCCTTTTCTAGGTAGCTAGTCTCTGTTAGAGAGAGCCCCTGTTGTACTTGAGGTGAAGAAATAAGAGTGGGTTTAACTCTGAGGTAGGTTTTAATGCCTTCCAGCATATTTGAATACCTGACTTTGGGGCATAATATTGAGGATCACCAATATATTTTGGAAAGCACAGATGACAGGTTAATTTCTCATGGGCATCAAGGGATGCTCTGTGATATATACTATCGGGTTTGTGTTATGTTTCCCACATTTTTAATCACACCCCTCCTTCTAGAATTCAGCTTCTACAACTAAAGAAGACTTATCTAGGCAGTGTTCCTTAGTATCTTTTATCTTCATTATTTTTACTGCATTAACTTGGACTTTTTCTGTTTCAATTTTAACTCTGTCACATACTGTGACAAGTAAAGCTGCAGACATTGTTTCCCAGGCAGCAATTCACTAAAGTAGTTTGATAGTTTGAGATAATATCTTGCACATACTCTTAAATATGACATATTCTAATGCTTGATATTTTAACTGTAGCTTTATTGTCTCAAATTAAAAGATTTTCTTTTAGGCTGAGATCTTACATGATAGCTTTGGGTTGATAATTACAATCAGATTAGTTTTTCATGTTCACTAAATTGTACTGCACCACACAAAAGCTATCTGTCATTTGTACTGCACTTAAATTTTGTGAAGGTTTTCTTGTCTTATATTGTAATAATACAACGTTAATTAATTTATAATTTTTAGTTGTGTTTACTGACATTTTAGTAATGAAAAAGATATTACCTTACTGAGTTTATTTTCTTTTACTTTCATGTATGTTTATATATGTGTGTGTGTGTGTGTGTGTGTGTACATCTGTGTTGTAGTTTTGTCTGCATGTGAGCCTACATTTGTGTATAGACACCCAAGGTTGAATCTTTCTGGATTGCTCTTTCAGTTCTTCAATTGAAGAAGGGTACATTAAAGCCACAGTTTTCCAATATAGCTAAGTTAGGTTTTGAGATTCAGTTTCTGCTTCTAAGGCTCGAATAAGAGCTAGACTGCTATACCTGCTAAACTTGCATTTCTGGATGTTTACTTGGGGCCATTTGCTTTAATCACCAAGAAATCTCTTCAGCCATGAATTTTATTAATACACTACTATTATCTTACTTTCCATTTAATACTAACATGATGGCTGAGGAGTATAACTCTAGTCCTCAGGTCATTGAGGCTGAGACATTATGAGTTCAATGCTAGTCTATTCTAAATTGTAAATATGTATTTGAAAATTATTTAAAATAAATTGTTATTTTATATTTTTTGCAAGTGTTGGTAAAATCAGGGTCTTCTCTTTTGAGACATTCCTCTTGCTTATAAAAGAAGTTGGGTAGTAACCCCATGAACAATTTTATTATCATTTAAGAGAAAAATAGAAGGGCATGCAAGCTATACATGCTGATAGCTTCTTGGAATAGGAAGATGGAAAACTGAGAGAGAAAGCCATGTCTTTTGCATGGGAAGTCAGCAGAAAAAATAAAATGGCAGACAGTGGCAGAATAAAACTTCTGAGACCAGGTTGTGTGAAGAACCTGAGTGTCAGGGAAGGCATTTCCCGGCTTTGGTGAATATCTGAAAAGAAAAAAAGATAAATTAAGGGAAAAGAATGGTGACATCCAGAGAAGCCCACATAGCAAAGATTACGTTCAATATTAGCCCTACAAGCAACTACCCCATTTGTGGGGATTCTGGGAAAGAAAAAATACATCATTTAATTCAGGGAGTTATTAATCCTTTCTTTTCCTAGGAATGTCTTCAGGTGACTCTGATTTCCTGGTCTGTGAACTTGACAAGCTAAACTGTATTTCCCTTAAAAGGAGACGAAAGTATGTAAAATTTCAGGTTGGCGCAGAGCCAGAGGGCAATCTTAGTTGCTATGCTTTTGATAAGAAAGAAGGGAGGATTCAACAACTCCAGATACTGCCACATTTCATGCAGTAGTTTAAAACTAAGCAGTAGCATAGCTATACCTTTCTGGTGTTACCAAGAAAATAAGAGGTAGAGCTTTTATGGCCTCCAAGGCCATAACAATACCTCTTGCCTGCCCCTACCCCTAATAATCACTCTTTAAGATTATTTTCTGTGGGTCTGGGAAAGTTAAGAGCATTAAGTATACCTGATTCAGGTAGCAATCTACCTCTATAAGCCATATCTATTCTTATCAGATTCCACCATGACTTTCTGGAAAGTCAAGTCAATCTTTAGTCACATAAGAGTGTTTGATTTTTTTTAATATCACATGATTTCATCTCTTGATTTCACATAACAATTAACTAGCCACCTCTGGGGCATGCTTGTCTTGAGAAAATGAAATGTCAGTCTAGTTCAGCTATGTGACAGCAGGAAACTTACCTCTAACTTATAATCAAGAGCATGTCACATGTCAGAGGATGTCAGAAAAACAAAGACTTGGAGTATATCAATTGTCACTAATTTATTTTTGCAAGCTTGATTAACATCTGTAATACTCATTTAAATATCAAAAATATCTTTAAAAATATGGAATTTAGAACAATTATTCTGCCTCCCATCATGAGTTACTGGTAACAAAGTTTCCCAAGAAAAACCCATATTTTGGATTTAAGAAAACAATCATATTTTCTTAACTTTATAAAAGAGTGAAACTGCAAGTAAAATATTTTTAGATAAAGATAAAATTAATAAAAGTTGATCAGGCGAAGTGACACACTCTTTTCTTCCCAGCATTGAGAAGAAAGAGGCCAGTGGATCTCTTTGAGTTAAAGGCTAGTGTTTCTACATAGTGGATTCCAAAACACCTAGGGCTATGTAGAAAGACATTGTCTCAAAAAAAAAAATCATTGTTATTTGAATGAAAAATGTACCCTATGATCTTTAGTATTGAACATTTAGTTTCAAGTTTTGGGACTTCTTTAGGAAGTTTCAGGTTGCCACATTATAGGAAAAAAAATGTCAATGGAGATGGTATTAGAAGCCCTAAGTCACTGACCATCTGTTCTTTCTACATTCTGTTTGCAATTGAGGATTCAAGCTCTCAGATGTCTTCTTGTTCCTGCTGTCACACCTGCTCCTTGCTCTTCAGCCATCATTGTCCAATGGACTCTTATCACCCTGGAACTATCAGCCTCAATAATAAACTCTTCCTTCTATACATTGCCATGACCATGGTAATTTATCACAGCAATGAAAAGAAACCACTAAGTATTCACCGCTTTTTATGGTTGTGAACCTAGCCTTTAACAGCTGAGCCATCTCTCCAGCCCTACTCACTGCTTTTTATGTCTTATATCAAAAAGAATGCCCACAGAAGAATGGCAAATGGTATATGAATAAAAATGTTTTATTTATTTATTTAATTATAAATAATTAAAAATGTTTTAATTATTTCCCAAGACTGTGTTACATTTTTGGATGCTGGTAGTGGCACTGTTGGGAAGTATAGAATAAACTGTGTGGAGCCTATTGAAAGAAAGTGATATCATTGGGACATCCCTAATTGTATGGGATGTGTAAATATTAACATCACAGCTGCTCTCCTTTTTTCCTTTTTTCTTCTCCTTGCCTCCTTTCTCTCCTATTCCCATCTATCATTCCTAACTATAGGCACTTAAATATACTTCTTTTCCTTGTATTTCTCACTATGATATTCTGTTTCAACACAAGCCTGAAGCAATGGCACCAGATGAATAGAGACTGAATTTTCTTTCTTCCATATAAGAAGGTGTTTTGTTACAGTGACCACTGGCAGAGCAAGAGGCAGAAATCACCCTTTTCTAGGTACAAATATATACCAGAGGATATCTAATCCACTAATACAACTATAGATGACACTATTGCAATGTGGGAGGTAATAAAATGAAAGAAGAAACAGAAAGTGTGTGTTTGCCAAATATATATTCATTGCTTTCCAATAATACTGACTGGTAATAATGATATTAATATATAGATGCTCAGAGACTATGCACCTATTAACATACATGTGTAATTATCCCACTACCATGTTTTTAAAAGTGAACTGCATAAAATACAAAATATAAATAAGACTGGACAATCATATTGAATTCTTTTTTAATTAATCTAGTATTATTTTAGTTTTATAAATTTTTAAATGAAAGCATACTTAATACAAAGTAAACTAAACTTTAAATTTTCCAGATAAACTATACAATGCACTAGTGAGTTTATAGAAAAAATCCCACTATGCCAAAAGCCTCTTTATGTAGTCTTTCAATTGATTTGCCACAATGATTTGTAGACTTTGTATAACCGCAGTGTGAGTAAGTTAAGTTGGGAAGGATACATCAATATACATAATCTGGACATTTTCGGTCTGAAAAGGGATATGGTTTCATTAAACTAGATAACTTCTCCAGCAGTAGAAGAAAAGAATAATAAAGTCCCCAAACAACAAATAGCCAAAGTACAGGTGTCTTAGTTCAGTTAGGGTCACTCTTGTGGTTGTT